>BJBW01008396.1:1188-203751 GCA_004320125.1 Scolopax mira
CATTATTTGAAATGTTAAAAAAAAAATTGTGCCAAGGTAAACACACAAGCCAGGAAAAACATGTGATTATTTCCTCGCAGAATTATAGATTCTTTCACTAAGGTGTCGGTAATTTTTTAGCTTAAACTTACACATTTTAAGTAAAACACAAGCATTCTGTCTCATAGACCATCTGCTTTTCTTCAAGATTTTTGCTTTCCTCCTCCTAAGGAGAAAAGGCTTCCCTGTATGAGAAATCTTCAAATATGAATGTTGGTTACAACAGAACTCCAGAGGTGCTCTGGAGTTTCTGAACACTTCAAAAAAAAACCAGCAGAATGGGACATTATTTAGAAATCTTTTACTTAATGTTTAATAACCAAAGAAATAATGTTTTAGACTTGCCTGACAAAGCAGCAACCCTTTAAAGTTAACCATATGCTATACCATTTCAGGTCTTAATTCTCCTTTGTACAAACACATTTCCAGCATACCACCAGATATGGCAAAAGCTTTTGCTAAACATTTCAAGTATAGAAGTTATTTTGTAGACAACATTTTATAGGTAGTTTCCAAAATAAGTGCTTTGTACGTGTAGGTTGATATTTTCTCTGCACTTGAAGCAAGATATTTCACATATAGTTCTATAGTTGAAAGTCCTCAAAAAAGAGCCAAACCCACCTATTCGGACAAAGTGACAACAGAATTCTTCACATGACTACATCACAATAGAACTTTAGATATAGCATAGTCAAAAATATATTCTCACATGTATTTAGAAATGAAAGAACCAAAAAAACCCCCATATCTTCCTCTCCCAAGAAGTTTCAGGATGTAAGATCCTCCTTGAACTATTATGAAAATGGCAAGTCAAAAAACTGACTAAGCAATGCCAAATCATGCTCCTGCTTAACTGTGACATCAGACCAATGTTGTAATTAGCCTTAAAAGCATTAGGTTAAATAAAGAAACTCTTGGCTTTTTTTTTTTTTTAACATAATTGTTTACACCAAATTCTTTGTAATAAGTTCTTTAGAAGACTCTTCCTCACTGCATGTAATTATTTTAAGGCACTCTGTAGTCTGTTCAATAACCTTGGGAAAAACTCTGTTTTAAAAGAGAGTTACCAAGTTATTAGTGACAGTTGAAATGTGATATTAAGATAGCAAAAAAAATGGTATTGCCATTGCCTTGGTCATTGTTTAGCTATTTAAGAAACATAAGCTTTAGGAAGGGTCTCACAGTAAGAATATAAAAGCAGTCTCACAGTTAAGACCTGTCCTAGCTAAGTACCCCCTTTACCAGTGGCCAAATAAGACACCTCAGAAAGCATAAAGACATACCAAACATTTTATTTCCTCCAACTGTCATTTCTGCCTCTAGTCACTTGCCTGCTGCTCAGGAACTGCCCATCTCAGCCAAGATTCAACCTGCAGACTTCTCTTCTACAAGCTTACCTGGACCTCCTGCAACCTGCTCCTCCTTCCTTTTTTTTTTTTTAACCTCATGTGAAAAATTTTATCATCCACAGCATCCGTTACATGAAGAACATTTTTTCTGGATTCTGTTCCAGATAGTTTTATTTGATTTCTCCAAAATATTTGAAAAGACTTGACTCAGAAAAACTGTTCTGTGTCAATGAATTAACCTTGTTGCCCTTTTCTTCCAGTTAGTATAGACTTATTGAGATAGCAATATCAGAACCGAACACAGTGCTCAAAACGCGAGAGCTGGGGATTTATACAGTGACAATCAGAAAAGTAATGGATATCACTCATATTTAACAAAGGTTAAAGTACACACGCTCCTGTGTGTACTGAGTACATAACAGCACTGCTTACCTCCCTTTTTAAGTTCTCTGAGGCGTTCAGAGCAGATTTTTGCTCATCTGCACCTTTTTCAGAAGCTGAAACTTTTGACTCAAACTCAGATTTTGTCTTCTTCCCCTTGCCATGTGAAGATGATATGTTCTCTATATGTTGACCTGCAAGGCTGAAAGATTTAAGAGTATTACGACCTATTAAATGATCACATTTTCAGCTATATGCAGTATTAAACACACACACAAATAAGTAGATAAGCAAGCACACGCAAATGTTTGTTGCAAAGCCAGGACAGAAAGAACAATTACCTCTAAATTATTCAAACTCACAACTCTGATACTCACCTCTCTGGTGGACTGACAAAAGAAGGAGGCTCACTCTGAGGGTCAGCCTCAAGTGTCCCACCAATATCACAGTCAGGTTCTGACTGCTCAGCTTCACTAGAGCTGACTACAGGGATATCAGCACGGGAATTTTCTATTGCACTGAAGAGAAAGAAATAAGATGCTTTTTACCTTTCTGATAAAGCAAGTAACCTTGATAATGAACTGCATAACTAAAGATATTTGAAAGTAAGCAACAGTCTCACAGAAATAATTAAGAGAAATGAAGTATGCTATACTTGTAGAACTGCATTCTCAGCTGTACCCACACAAGAATAGAATCTCCTTTTCCAGTTTGTTTGTCCCAGCAAAGAACTCAAAGCTGGCTTCTAATTCCCCAGAACTTTCAATTAACATCTTACCAAACACTGCAATGGATAATTTTTCCAATCATTACTAAGAACAACTTCATAGTTATCTGACTGTCAGCAATTTTCTCTTCCCTTTCAACAACAAAATCAAACACAAGACTGAGTTTCATCACTAAAAGCTCTTAATGTGCTGAAGTCAATAGGCAGCAGTCAGAACAGAACTTGGCTAAAACTAGGGGAGAAAAGGGGCAGCATAACAACATAGAGTAGAGCTGGACCAACTTATTTTCCACTAGATTTTTTTATTGCTAGTGTAATAAGAATGAGGTAACCCAGTAGACTATTATCCAAGCTTCATCAATAGCCTGAACTAGTCAAATCTGCTCACTGGTTCACTTTTCCTCTCCCAGAAAGACTGAAGACACTGCATCAGACAAAATCTATGGCAAAACATGAAAAGAAAGCCTCCCTATGCTCTCTTCAGAAATAATGGAATGAGTGGGGAAGAGAAGATGGACAAATAGTAACTTCTGTGACTTTCCTCCCTTCTCTAGGACAATCTTTTATATTGATCTAGAAGGTTATAAGCCAGATATAAGTAAAAGCCTTTATTCTGCTTCCCAAGTTTCAGCATAAGCTTTCTTCAACATCAGCAGTAAACTAGGTTAATCCAGTATCACGATACAAAACTGCAAAAAACACAAACAGTACAAATTTAAAAGGCATCTTTTTGGTTCCTGTGGTATAATAGAAGAAACTCCTAGGTATTCAAGACTTTTCATTATGTCACAAAAATCTAACCACTAGGAATATAAGAATTCATTGGCTACAAACAATGAGTACTTTCCCCGAACATCCCAAAACATATCCAAGATGCACAGTTTAGCTCTGCATGTAATGCTTTAATACTTGAATGACTGAACTAAGGTTGACCATTACACTTAAAATTAAAAATCTCCACATATTCTTGATCTCAGTGGAGAGATGACAGTATGAATAATCATCAACTGAATAAAATACAGGGCTAGTATGAACTTAAAAATAACCTGGCATCAGGGTATACCTCACTGGACTCAAGTAACAAATTTTGGAAAGAAGGTGAGTAGCACAAGCCTAAAAACTATAGTGCTTCTTCTCCTTTGGGTACTTTTCATTTGTTAGTAGCTTGGCCTTAAAACACATGATCAAGCTCACTTTGCTTGATCACAAGGCACCTGTCTTCCTTCAGTTGCCGCCAGAGGAGGAGCTCAGATTATTTTTCAAAATATTTTCCCCAGATTAGGCCTCGACAGAAAAGCTACAATCCATGTTGTCCTAAAAATAGATTCATTCCATACTAAAACTAGTTTGGAATAAGATTACTTCCAGAATATTTTGACTAATCGGTCCTGCTGGAATATCAGAATGGTAACAACTAGGGGAGCTGGACTTCTTTACACTGATGGGAATCAGCATCTAAAGAAAAAATGCTGTCTAAAGATGAAAAATGCAACTGAGTCCTTTTAAAGATCTTGTTAGATGTTTCAGATATTAATCTGCACAAAAAGAGACCACCTACTGCTATTTAATGCTAAATTGAAGTTTTAAATAATGTATAAATATGCATCTCTCCTATACTCATTCTAGCCTTTCTTCCTGTAAGCAGTACTAGTGTCAGAAACTACTGCCAAGCATGAACTAATATATCACATGCTCCAAAACAAGTTTCCATTTTCACTTGTTTCATAGTTCAAGTCTTCAGAGACAGCAAGACTATTTTCAACAACTACAAGATACCAAGCTGAATATTCAAGAGAAAGCAAGATCCTGAACCACCTTCTAAGACCTGAGAACAGTAAGACTTACAACATATTACACAAATAAACCAATACAGTAGTCAACAAAAGCTATAAAAAGAAACACGCTGAAATTACATTCCAGTTTTGCTTTATAAAAACTGTGAATTTGGGAAGCTTGATTTTTGAAGATTTGCAATTAAGATACTTATGAAGTAACAAAATGTGCTTAAGTGTTAGCCCTAACAGACAAGACATCGGTTACCAGCCAAGAGTTCCAGACCTTTCCTACAGTAAAGAAATTGAATTCAGGGTACCAGAAAAAACAGACTTTTAAAAAACACAAAACACCAAGGAACAAGAAGTCTACTTAATTTTTCATGAAGTTTTATCTACCAAAACACTCAATCTTTATCAGCAGACAATCAGAAGAATTTATTTCCCTCAGCATACATTAAAAAGCCCAGGAGAATTTTGTTAGAGTACCTAGAAATACATACAGCATACCAGAGGTCATATTTGATAGCACAGCATTCCACAAAATAAGGGAAATAAGATTAAGTACATCAAGTCTTGAAGACTGCCTACAGCAGAGGTAGCTCTGCAATACGCTACTGAATACCCAAATTACAAATTATCTTGTTTGCATTTATACTAAAATTTTAGTATATTTCATCTAAAGTCTCTTAATATCAGAAGTTATTTAAAACTGCCTGGACCATGTGCTGGAGTAAAATCCTGCAAAGTTCATCCTTTAATGAAAGCAGAGGCCACGACTGAAGCAGCCTTGATGCTTCTTATCACAGATGTGAAAGCACATTTGTGAAGGACAGAAATCCTAATGGTAAAGACCTGAGGCCTTTTATAGTACAGATTATTTAGCACATAAAAGGCATTGGATTTTTTCTGTCAAAGCAGCAGCTTAGTAACTGACAATGGCAATACTATGACACTTCAGGCAAGTATACAACTCTTAATCCACACACTGAGTAAAAGATAGTATATTCCATTAACATAGACACCATAAACCAAAGTACAGCTAAAGAATCATGTGTAGCAGTCTAGTCTTATCCCTATTAAACCTGAGAAGTTACCCTTTCAATGACATCAGAGTAAGTGTCAGTTTCTCAAAGACCAAAATAATAAAATAAAAAAGCTTACTCAGACTGTGAGACTGGAGGTCTCTCTGAGGTAGGTGAACTGGAAATGTTTTCAGTGCTTGCAACTATGCTAGATGAAGCTTCATTTAAATCTATCAAAGGTGGAGACTCAACTTCAGGCTGGCTTGCTTCACCCATTTCTGTAGTCTGTAAAACATTACAGATGAACACCTGTTTTTCAAAACTTGACTAGGAAAAGCATCATACAATAGTATCTACTATGGAGTTTTAACAGTTACATAGTTTAGATTCCTGTCATCAATGAACCTGAAAACCAGAGAGCAAGACAGTTAAGAAATAAATTCTCTTTCTTCATAAACCTAGGTGGTATTCAGTGCTACTTCGGGATAGCTACAACACTCTTCCATAGGCTGCAATAGTAGTTTAAAAATATTAATTGGAGAAGGTTTGTGCAATAGCTTCCTTAACCATGCATGTGTATAAAGAGAAAGACACAAGAAAACAAGCTTGAATATTTCAGCAACTGAAATCAACAGTTCTATTTGCCTACTACATTAGAATAAAATTTCATACTAATTTTCATACTAAACTTAATTTTGGGGAAGGCTTTCGATTTCACCACTGCACTGGAGGTCCAAAATGATTTAGAAATCTAATGTCGTAACTGAACAAAGAGATAAATCACTTATCACTTCTGAGAGCCTAGTAGTCATGAGTCTTATTTATTCTAATTCTTCAGTTTTCATAAGCCTCCACATAGCATAATCAAAATAAGTCTTTCTGAATCTGGAAGAGTACATAACCACTGAAACAGATCAGATTAACTCTTCAGCCATACTATTAAACAATACTAAATTCTATAAATACTATCAAATACTGTTAAACAAGAGCCTCCTGTCAATACTGGTTTACTCCAAGTCATCTAACTGAACATGAAGAGGTTTAAAATGTTTTACTAAAACCCCCAAATACACGTTAAATAAATTATCTATAACAATGGGCTTTGTAACATTTCATATCAAGTACTGACTTAATGTTACCAATCACACATCTAACCCTTTTCCCATTTTAACAATGGAAATAAAACTCACAGAAGCCAGGAAGGATCAAAGCTAAAATGGACTGCTATATTCACCAAGTCTGATCTATATAAAAGATCTCAGGTTTTTTATGTATTATTTATAAAGAGACCCATAACACTGAATTTTAATTTATCTTGGACAGATTTATTTAGTCAGTACCTACAAATATTAAGTTACTCTTATTACTTATGCACACAAGAATTTCAAGATCTGTTAACGCCACATTTTATCCTTCGCTGGAAACATGAGTCTGACAGCAACGCTATTTGCAAGGGCAACATAATAGATTGTTACTATGAACTTTAGACAATGAAAACAAAAGATTCTGAAATCCAAGAAGCATTTGAAGAGTGTATGGAGACAGTGAATAAAATAAAAGTCTTGCCTGGTCAGATTTTGTAATGTCATC
Source organism: Scolopax mira (assembly GCA_004320125.1). Taxonomy (NCBI): domain Eukaryota; kingdom Metazoa; phylum Chordata; class Aves; order Charadriiformes; family Scolopacidae; genus Scolopax; species Scolopax mira. The sequence continues at coordinate 8,072 of BJBW01008396.1, forward strand.
AAGCAGTTCTGTAGAGTAACTCCGTTTACTTGAGTCTGCATGCTCAGACTCCAGTCTGGGACCAGCCTCTTCCCCCTAGTATATTAAAAGTAAAATAACAGTAAGTATGCAGTAACACAGGCCTTCTGCTCTAGTGAGAAGAGTTACCTTTGGTACAGACTCAATAATGCTACCTTTCCTACCACCAATATAGCAACAAGAAATTATGTGAATCTTCAGAACCACTGCTCCTCTTATGTTTAAAATCTCATCTATACAAAAACTACAGCAAGTTAAAACAGTTTAGTTAAATCTTCACAGGAAAGACCATTTTAGCATTTTCTTAAATTATTCAGTTACTGTGCTAAGGAAAGTTACACGTTCTGCTATGACTTCCTATGTTGACAAACCCTCCCTATCACCATGCTACCCAAAACAAGAGGGCAACAAGTAAACCCTCAGATGACTTGCACTGGATAGCCATAATAAAATAAAGTAATAATTAAATAATTAAAATGTGCCAAAATAACACTTAGCACACTTCAGTTACAGCACTCTTATCAGCAGAACAAGAATAATTTCACAAGTCTGTTGTAACATTTTAAATCAACTTTTTTTTTTTTACAGCTAAAGATTTATAATCAAGTGCAGCGATTTCACAAAGTAAAAAAAAAATACACGTTTAAGGGGGGAAAAAAAGTTTTAAAACCACCAGACTGTAGAACTAAGAAAAATGTACTTGCCCGTCAGACTACAACACATGCAAGTTATTTTTGAGCAAGAAATCTGGTAGAAATTTAAACACCCCTTGTTTTATAAAGGCTACCAAGAATCCTGTGGTCAAACATGGGAAGTACAAGTGTTTGAATCCAAAATGGACTGCTATGCTATACAAGATTACATGACTGTAATAATTTGAGAGTGTTAAGGTATACACTGGAAGAGCAGGAAGTCCAAATTTCAGCGAGCAAATCTTAAAGACAATAGCTAAGCAACATTTTTCCTAAATATTATTAATTCACATCCTAGTCCATAAGATTAAATAGCACCAATGCCTTGAAGGGACAACTGATCTAAGGAAAACTGATTGTTTTCAACCAGTACATCTCCAGCAGCCTAGATCGGAGTAATAGACACAGGCTTAAGATTGCCCATACATGCAAGTGATTTTTCTTTAATGCGTGAAAAGCACAGTATACTTCACTTCTTTGGTTTTAAGTTGAGAAGTCTGCTTAACAATGCAGCCCATGTTAATAGAATGAAGGGAAGAACATTGCAAAAAGGTAGGAAAAGCATATAGCAGTGGCCTCTTGATCTTTCCAGTTTTATTACATCAGTCATTAAACTTGAGCAAGACTTCTTTCAGGCAGACGGAAGAATAGGACTGCATGCTATTTGGCCACGTAAACTGACAAAAAAAATACAACTACCCTAAATGTTGAAACGCTTAAGAAACCCACATTATTTAAAGTATTTTTATTCTGGTCAGGCAGCTCTCCAATTGAGTCAACTAGAATGCTCAACACATGTTCCAGGTTTGATGTGACATGTAAAAGCTGTCTTGAAATGGGAACCATGATTAGCTCTGTTGATTGATGAAAGCAATGGGAAGGCTAATACTACCCATGTTTATCATAAGACTGATTCTTCAGCTCTGTAAATAAATGAAATTATGATGACTTTCTGATATTGTGAAACTGCAATATGCAGAAATTTGTAATGAATTAATCAGGGTGGGACAATTACACTCAATTTAACCTTAAGCACTGAGTAATATAAATAAGGAACAAAATCTTGTTTATTAACATTTCATATATATATATATATATATTTTAGCCGTGTTAAGTTTTATTAAATGGGAGGGAACCAAACTGATAAATACTGGCAATAAAACAATTATCCTTAAATCTTCTATTTAGAGATAGCAATCATCTGCACACTGGCTTTTTAACACAACACAGATGCAACTGGCATACTCTGGCCTAGACTTATTCCAGCCATCAACTGGTACTATGGTGTCTACAGAGCTGTATACTATCCCTGATGACCACTTCTTTAACATCTGGCAGACAAAAAAATACAAGCCAAAAAAAAAAATAGCTTTACTATTTGTTTCTCTCCCACCCCCCAACTGTCCAGCTGTATTGCTACATAACAGCAACAAACCTCAAGTAAATGAAAACAAAAACGTGTGAAGATAAGGTCACAGTTCACAGAACAACTGAGTGCATTAAACATTCTGCCCAAGAAGGCACTATGAATCAAAGTGTATGAATCAATTCAATTTATTTATTAAATATCAAGTCAGACAGAGTAGCTAATTATTCATCATACCTTTTCCTGCACATTTTCATCATTATTTGCCAGGGCACAAGCATCATCTGAAGCATATTGCACTGTCAACGAAGGACTGTCTTTACAAAAGACATGCCAAATAGGAAGCCTAAAAAAAAAAAAAGACAGCAAAGTCTTGACTTAAAATTAATAAATTATATTTTAAAATTCACTCAGCATCCTGTCCCTCAACCTTTTTCCAGTTGTTCCCATGAGGTACCTAAAAAAATAAAAATAGACACGAACAGTTCATAGATAGTCATTTATCAAAACTATTGGACAATTTACCTTAAGAAATTTTAACAGAAAACACTCTACAAATTCACTGCTTCCAAAAGACAAAGGTATCAGGAAAACCATTATTGGGTGATACCATGTCACAAATAAGGTATCACAGCTTTGTCTCAGCCCTACTGCACCTCAGTAACTCTTCATATCTTTGAGGTAACAGCTTTCCCCTATAGTAAAAATGGAAGCCCTCCAGTCAAGCAGAAGCAGCTGGAGTTACTGGATACTAAAGCACCGATCATAAGGGTATGTAAACATTCATAACTGCATATTGTCGTGGGTACAAAGTCTCATATCTCAGCAAGTTGAAAATGAGGTGTGTGTACTCTCACACATCCTAAATTTCCATCTAATCATGTAATTCCTTGTTTGTATTAAGTTTTCCATTGAACCTCTATGGACAAGACATACATTAAAGGGAAAGAGCGAAATGTTACCCGATTTTTATGATCTTCCTCCTAGCTCTCACTAGGAAAAATTAGTTATGCAAATACTTCAAGTTACTTATTTTTATGAAAAATGGTTTCAATCATTTCAGGGAAAAATTTTCTCATGCTCTTAATTCCAGTACCTCTGGTCTCTCCTTCCACTTACAACAACTCCCTGGTTCTTCATAAAAATACAAGAAAAAGATCAAAAATTATAAAGAACATACTGTAGCTCATTCTATCCCTTTATTATACATGCACATAAATGTTATTTCTTAATTTTGCTTACACTAAGGGTGAGGGATCATCAAGCAAGCTGTACGGAGCAACATTAAGTCTCTTAATGTAGAAAAGAAAATATAACATCAGCTGTGAATCAGCATTTTAAAACACAAGGTATATTTTCAGCACTGCATTAATACATACTTTAGCACTTGCAGTCACAAAAAGCACTTAGCACAAAAGGCATACATTTCTTGCCTTAATATATTGAGAGTTTTAATGCAACATATCATGCTTTATTAAAGAATTAATACAGCTTTTAGTAGAATGCAGTCTGACAGCTCAGATTTAAGCTATTCTGACATAATCTGTGTCCAATTTGCTTACTTACACAAATTCTTCAGTCTACTCCCCAACTCAAAGATGATGCTTCAAGTCTCCCAAGAGCCCTCTAAGCAAGGGAGGGGACTGAGGATTCATTGTGTCTGTGTGCATGCACACACCCACAGGAAAACCCATGCCCTACTGCAACAGAGGTTGCAGCAGGCAGGATATATCCTTCAACTGCTGCCATCAAGCTCTGACAGAACATTAAGAACACAAGTCCACAGAATGCAAGGCCACACGAGATGAGCTATTCTGTGAGAAGTCAAATTAATCACCCTATCAGGACCACCACTCCTCTTTTTTTAATTCCATCTTTCAGCATTCCGCTTATTCATTCAACAGGCTTCCTTAGCCACAGGCTGATAAACAATATAGCCCATAATAAAATAAAAACCCTGCAAAATGACACAGCGCCTCTGTTAAGCATTTCTCTATATGCAGAAAGACAACAAATACAAAAACTTAAGCATTAACTTACAGATAACAGAATTCCCCTTGAGTTTAGTAAATTTGCATGGTAGGTCCATTGAAAGCAGTGCCACTGCTGCATCTGTATATATTAATACATCCTTCCTTTTCTCATGTCAAAAGAGTAGTATTTTAATGCTGACTTGAAAGCAAAGGGATCTAATGTCCAAATAATATTGGAGATAGCCACTAGATATACTGTCTCAGGTACAAGGTATATCTTCAAATGACCTAACAGTGTAGAAATACTTGAAGAGATTGATCCAAACACATAGCCAACAATTAGTGACTTACACAAAGACAAGTTTTTGATAGTTCTATTTTTGCTAAGTATGACTCAAAATAGCAGCTGCTATTAAATCTCATAGAGAACAAAGAAACTTAAGCACAAGTCTTTTAGTATCATCATTAGTGTAGGTTAAAAGCTATTTTCCCTAACCCAAAAGCTTGGTTTAGAGAAAAGCTATTTTCTCTAATCTAATTAGATTAGATTAAATCTAATTTCATTTTTCAGCTTGATATGCACAAACCTGAAAGCAAAAGCTGCAAGCCCAGACACAGAAGGCAGGGGGAGGAAGGAGGGGAAAGGAATCTACCCTTCACAGGGCATGCACATACTGTAGTTTTCCACTGAAGCAGAAAGTCTGCTCACCCCTATCTGAAGAGTATGCTAACACTCATTGCTACATGAATTGGCTGTGCTTCTTTCGAAAAGGAACACGCTGATACACAAAACTGCAGGTGGTTTTGAAACTGCAATGTAGGTTTCATAGGAAAGACCATCCATTTCTAATTTGTCTCAAATTATTAGAAATTGTGAAAGAGGCGGCAGAATACTATCAGAAATAGTAAAGCTATTGATAAGTGTGTCGACAAGCATAAAAAACAAGTAGAAAGTTGTCACGGTTTTGGCCAGATTGGCCAATCAGAAAGACAGATAGTCCCTCCCTCCAAAGAGAGGAGAGGAAGAGATAAAGGGATTTGTAAGTTTAGAAAGAGAATTACTTTAATAAAAACATTAATACATAATGAAATAATAAATAATAAGAAGTGATAATTTTAAAAGTACACAGTAGATAAAAAAACTGCATCGAGCTTCCAGGAGGACCATCACCAGCAGGCACAGGGAAAAGTCCCAGATTGGACTCAATCACAAGACAGGAGCTGGATTCTGGATATGGAGTCAGGAATGGTTGGATCAGGATCAAAGGCAGACAAACAGCATCTTCCTCAGACATCAGCCATTGAAGAAAGAGAGCTGACCCCTTTGATCCCTCAGCTTTTATACTGAACATGATGCAGGTGGGATGGAATATCCTGTTGGTCAGTTTTTGGGTCACCTGTCCTGTCTGCTCCTCCCTGTGTGACTCCTCTACACTTTTCCACTTCTCACCCTCCAATGGGGCAAATAATGAAATTAGCTGACCTTGGTTGTTACAGCACTACATATAAGCAAGAGTCTCTGCATACCATTCCTTGGCATAATCAGGTCTTGTCACTCAGAGCAAACAGTTTCTGAACAACATGCCATTAATTTCAGAGTTTGGTTAGAAGAGGCCTGGCTAAAAAGTAAAATTACTGAACAGAAAATTGGTTATGTTTTACCTCAAACCAGGACAAAAGTAAACAACCAGTAAAAAAAAAAAATCATTTGAGGTAATGATTCAAGTTACAGCTAACTAAAAAAAATTCCAAACTAGCAAAATCTGAAGGTAAGAGCAGTTTTCCCACAATTTGCTCTTTGCAGAGAAAAACAGAGCAATCTTTCCTTTACAAAGACATTATATACACTGATACTCACACAAGATCCAGTTGAAATGCATCTGTCCTATAAATGACGCAAAAGTTTTCTTAAATTCTCCCCAAAGGAGACCTATTTCTGGATACTGGAGAGAGAAACAGTTCAAAAGAGTTTACCTGTGAGAGAGTAATTTTAAGGAAAGGATCACCAGTGTATCAATTACCAAGCCCTCCTTGAATGCACAAGGAACAGTCTCTCTCCAAGATGATCACTGACATTTTCCGCACCTCGGAGGGTTGTATTACCAACAGGTGCAGATGCACCAATGCCCAACAGCTAAAAGGGAGAATGAATATGTAACCATCCTTGCTGTGTGACACTTCTCTACTGAAAATATTAATAGGATCAGTTCAGTATAGGCCTGTGCAAGAGAAAGTGGCTGAGTTTTGGAGCTAGGGGGCAGAGAGCTAGCAGAGCAGGCCTATGAATGGTGCAGAGGCACCTATTTGTTGGTTGAGGCTTTCCTTCTTGATTACAGAATAATTTATTCTGGATTAATCCATTAAAAAAAATGAGAGAAGTTGTGAAAAGGTGAGAAAGACTGGAAAAATCTCTTTTACTTTGAACAAATCCTACAGGTGAGTGACTGCTATCACTAGCCTCACTGTCAAAGAGAAAGAAGGCTCTGTAAGAAAAAAGAGAACTCGGATCCACAACCAGACCCTCGAGCCAGCAGTAATCTCCCTTCCAGCCATTAGTAATGTAGGAAAAAAAAAAAACCACAACACCAAGGAGAGGACCCTCACCCTCTCCCCACTAACTCAGTGGATTAGTTGAACAGTACAAGAGGGACTTGGATTTAAAAGGGCCTGCAGAACAAAGCGTATCTCTCAGAAAATGAAGACAGGGCAACATTATTTCAAGCAGTCAGAGGGAGAAAGCTATCTGTAAGGCATTGACTGCTTTCACACAATCTGCCCAGACACAACACTCATTTCTGAATGTGAAGTGGAACTAAGTGTTGTTAAATGCAACCAAGAACTGTTAACCTTCCTTATGTTGTTAATAAAACCAAACAAAAACAAACTACCACACAGACAAAAAAAACCCCAGCAAAATAAAAACCAAACCAAAACAAACAGCCACACATCATTCATTCAAAAAAATGTATAGTAATACATGCTGCTCTTATGTACTAAGATAATTTTTAAAATTATGATGAATCATTAAAGGAGGAAAAAAATCTGAAAACTACAACCGAAAGATCTAGGCTAAGCAAGGACACCGCCAGAAAGGCACTGATACCATCTTATTTCCTGCCCCTATCCACTAGCTTGGTGTGCTAAAAAAAACCCAAACAAACAACAACCAAACAAAAAATACCAACCCAAAACCCAACACAACCAAAACCGTTGCTTTTAGCCATTTACCAATCCATTGTATTTTCACATGAATTTATGTTTTTAATGTCTTGCCCACTCTTTGCAAAGAATGTGTTCTCCAAACTGTCTCCTAACTGGAATGCAAAACAAAAAAGACAATTATTTCACTTATTCAGAGGAACCCAACACAAAGATACTATGGACAATACTGAATTTCATTGCTTCAGACAATGAGATTCCTAGCTTCAGACAATAAAATTCCAACCACCAGTTTAAAAATATGGCTTTCAGCATTTTGAATGCATTAGCATGCAAAGACTGCAAAACAAGGTTACAGTTGCACCATATACTACATCACATTTAACTGATTTACTGCCTGAGAGAGAAGTCCTGCACGTCACCTTCAACCACACATCTTCTCTGCACCCCTTCTGATCCTAAGGTTGTGGGCAAACGCCAGTAACTCCTGAGAGAGGGAAAGAAAGTTAGCTTTGAGCTTTTGTATACTCAGATACCAAAATTGAAGAAGACAGAGGGAGAATATACCACTTACCCACTGTCCACCATTGTCCTAAGTTAAACAATGGAAATCAAAGCCAAGTACTAACAGTGTTACAACCTCTTCATTTCCTTTTTACAGTGCTACCAATACTTCTCTCATCCTTTCCCAAAAGCAGACACCTTCACAGCACTATAACCTTATATTGTTTTGATACAGTGCCTATTAACAGCCTATATTAGATACATGCTGCAAACTAACACTGAAACACATACCTCTTACTGCTTTCTTGAAAGGAATATCCAGGTACCTTATTTCAGGCACTTAAAACAGCACAGAAGTCACAAACCCAAGACCTCAAAAGGTGTCCATTTGGAAGTGCTCAATGGAACAGGCAATTCCTAGTAATCCTTGGTAACAGACCTCTGTAATACTGCCCTGAGGACCGTATCTTAAGAGAATCTCCCTGCATTGTCAAACTCTGGTTATCATCTTTAATGCAAGAGCTTGGGGGAAAGAACACAGTGTTAAGAACATTAAGGGAAAGCAGTAACAACAGATTAGAGAAAGACATTTTGGAAAAAGATGAAATTAAGTGCTGAAGTAAAGCACATCTCATTGCAGGGTCTTGCACATCAACGTCATGAGGTACATGCTACTTTGGTGCACCACTTGCATAAGAAACAAATTTGAAGTTTCTAGGGCAAATCTTTTAGAAGATACTGCATGAAAGCACTTCACTGATTTTCAAATAATTTTAGAAGGTAAACATTCAATAATTGGTTAAGTCAAGCATTTGTTTTGCATAAGACACCAGAACCCCTACATGAACACAGCACCTTCAATTTGAGCAAGCTATAAGCTAGGCATATTCACACTTAATTTTTAAAAACCCAGAAGTTCCAAAGCAGCTTTTGTCACAACGTTAACTACAGAGCAAAGACACTTACAAACAAGATAATCCATGTCTAAGAACATATTCTTCATTCTGAAATCTAATGCCTGGAACAAAAGTTTTCATTATATGAACAATGCCCAAATAACTTAATTTCTTCCTGGCCTAAAATGCAAATATGGTGCTTATTTTAGTGTATCAGTCTTCTGAAGAGATTTAAGTAACTACACAAGAGGAGAATCTAAAGAATCTAAAACTCTGAATGCAAGCAAGTTATACTACCAGTTCTATCCATAACATTAGGGCACTATCCCATAAACATTATACTCTGCTGAAAAGAGATTCCTATGGTAAGAGGTGTGTTATGCTGGAACACGAGCCTCTCCCCAATGGAGGGCTCCACTCAACACTTTTCTGTTAATAACAGGTGCAAGTTCAAACTTTAATCCAAGAAGTCAGGGCCAATAAATGTTCCATTACCAAAATCTCTACTTCTGTAATCTTAATCTGGCTTGCATAGCTTTTGCCTGTGCAGGACAGGAGCAGCAAAATAATCACTAGTGATAGTAAAAGTGAGCATGATAAAAGGCTTCATAAAAGGGAAATAAATCATGATGTGCAAAGCACTTTCTGGGATAGAATGAGTTTCAGAGAGACAAATTAGTGCATGCACTAGTTTCTTAATTAAACTCATAGCTAACACTTTGAAAATGCAGTTTATGACAGGCAAAAACTGATTCAGAACAATTTATACAGGTTACTCTTCAAAGAGCTGTTACAGCTCATCTCAGTTTAGATAGTTCTAGTATTCTTTCAAGCTACTAAATCTACTCCACTTATTCAGCTTTGTATATTATCAAACTATGAAGCACTACAAGTTCTAAAAGTATTTTTAATATTATAAACATTAAGGGATTAACTGAAGCATAAAGAAAATCTTTGTAAATTCAGGACAACAGGAGTCATTTATCACATACAGTCAAAGCTCCAGATTGCACACATGCATTTTATTTTTAGAGCACTACATTCCTAAGCCTTACCTCCATCAAAAGTATTTCTCTAAAACCATGCAGCCATCCCACTCTTTTGAACTACTTGGAACAACCTTGCTGGCTTAGGTTTGTCAGAGAGCCACGTTTGTTCCATGGACAGCTTGCTTCAGAAAGCCTAAAGTACTGATCACTCTCTGATCCTACACTCCCAAAGAGCACCACATAGCTTTTATTAAAAGACAGCAGCTAACAAATCCCTCAGCTCAAACTTCTGTTTCTTAGTATATTTCCTAATACATGGTTGCATTTTTTAACTTACAAGATGAGATCTTTTTAAACAGTTTCCAGTTAGAAGACTGATACATCAATCTTTTCCCCTCCCACTTGATTTTTAACAATTGATATTTCTTCATTGGACAAACTTCTCTAGATAGGCTTTGAAATGTTGATAGGATATTAAAAAAAACATAGTTTAAGCACAGAAAAAAAGCTACTGTCTATCCAGAAATAAAACAAAGTTCAGATTAAAAAAAAAAAGTCCAAGTAGCCCCAAGTGCGTTCTTTCAGCAATTCTGGTTTGTCTTTTGTTCCCCCTTTCCCACCCATTATTTTGTTTTTAATGTGGTCATCTGTTGACCACTACTTTTATCTGTAAGAGAGCTTCTCTCCTACTAGCATCAAATCCTTTGAAGATTATATTTCAAAACAACTAAATTTAAAAAGCCAACATTTTTCACACATGCCAACATTTATAACACAAAGGCTTCCATTTACTACTAGAAGTTTCTTAAAAGCTTATGTGAACAAAGTCATTGAATTTCTTTTTAGGCCAAAGTTATATACATCACAACTTACATTATGTAGTCCAGCACCATGGCAAGAATTAACAGGCTTCAAGACTCTCCAGTTACAAATCTGACACATCTACTGAAAGTAAAGCAAGCCAGAATGCTATCCTGTAAACAGAGGTAGTTAACTCTCTAATGTGAATTTATGTTTGGACAACAGAGAGTAGAGTTGTAGCCTTCCCAACATCTAAATTAATCTACTGGCTCTTTAATCAAAAGCAGACAGAGCGAGTAGAGTGAAGACACAGTCTAAATTTTTTTATTTTTTTTTTTTAACAGCAAAAGGTTTGGGATACTGTAGTGCAAGCTCTGGGATCAGTTAAGACACTGCTTGAAAGAGCAACCTCTTTACAAAAAAACCCAAAACCTTGGCTCATTTTTTTTCCTACCATACCCAAGATGAATGCAGAAGTTGTCTGAGCTTAACGAACAAGTATGTCATTTCAACACATTGAACACAATATGCCTTTATCAATATGGAATAGAACATTTTTCTTAAACGGTTCCATCAAAACAGCAAACTAAGAACTCAACAACAAAAAATTACTCTGATAATCAAAATACCATTAAACTGATAACACCTTCATTAACAAGTTACCTTTAGGCAGAAGCAGGTTATCAACCTTCAAGACACAGTAATAAACAAAAACTGTCTTCCTAATAAAAATCCTAACGAGTATAACCTTCCTTGAGAAAAAACTTAATTGTACAACAAAAAAAGCTTTCTGGAGACAGTTACATCAGGGTCACAGCTTATCACAGTTACCTATAGGGCTAGGAGCTTTTCCTTTTAAAGTTTTGCTAAACATAAACACAGCAACAGAGTTCTCAAGCGCTTTTCAGACTCACTTTTCAGTCAGTTTGACTCCTAAAAATAAAAATGTGATGACACGAACCAAATTTGCTCCAGAATTGTCCAAACTCAGGAATGTCACTGTCAGCACCAGATTCGCAACTGATTCTGTACAGAGAGATGTCTGAGCTTCCCCCTTCTTCATCCAACTACTATTAACTGTGAGACAACTATTTAAACAGGTTTCAGGAAATGTATTAAAATAATACACGAGACACACAATTATCCCCAACAACTGCTATTCAGCTTTCAATATTTGCAGTTTGCTGTTCAAACTAGCTAGCATTTCTCAAACAGTGAGTCACAGAATTCAAAGGAGGCTAAAGTTTAAGAAGCTTAGAACTTACCATACAGAAATATATTCTCCTAATATTTGTGTTATAATAAACATAACATTTTAAAGAAGTTTGAAAACAAAGTAAACAGAAGATGGTGGAACATGGTATAGCTAATGTAATCACTATGAAAAACACCCTCAAAGACCTAACCAATGCAAAAATAAAAGGGCTCATTGACTTCAATTTAACACTACTCCAGACAGGCTTAGTTTCAAGAATAAGGCATCAAGATTTTTCAGAGAACACAGACAGAGTTCAGCCTGAAATTGGAAAAGCAAACAAGCCTTCCAGTTAAAAAAGCACAGTAGCCACAAAAAACATAGGGAAGCGTACAGCGTAACTTTGAACGCCTGATACTCGAGGGCTGACTCTACATCTAACACCGCTTGCTTCCACGAATGCAACAAATGACTATTATTCACAGCAGCGGGAATCACTCTCCCAAGAGATGTTACCTGCCTTTGCCTTAGCGCAACACCGCGCCCCCAGCACAATAACGCGGTTTTGTTGGGTTTTTTTTTCAAAGGAAAGCATCTTTCTTTCCTTAATGGCACCACCTCCGCTTTCACCTCCTGCTCCGCGCGTCCCCTACCATCAGCTCCCACCATCCCGACCAAGGCGGTCTCCCGCCCGTGGCCGGGGCTTCTAGCGAGGGCGGCATCGGTAGGGCTGATGGCAAGCCCCGAGAATCCCCGAGTGGCGGGACACCCCCTGCCGCCGGGAGGGCCTCGGAACACCCTCCCTCCCCGGTGTGAGGGGGAGGGGGAGGCGGCGCGACCGGCACTCACCAAAGCAGGGCGAAGAGGAAGAGGCAGGAGCCCAAGGCCAGGAGCCGGCGGGGCGGCTCCCTCATCGTCGCCCCCGTCTACCTGCCGCGGCCGGGCAGAGGCGGCGCATCCTCCCCGGCAGAGGAACAGAGGGAGAAGCGCGGCCAGGCAATAGCGACGCTGAGGAGGAACAACCGTTGGAGTGGCTCCCTCCCCCCCGCCGCCCTCCAGACGCAACAAAGCACGCCGGCGCGAGCGCGGCCGTCACTGCCCGCCGAACCGGGCCCCTCCCCCCCCGCCCCTTATCCCTTCACGCGCTGAGCTGGAAGGATACGCGTCACCCTCCCCGCTGCTCCGCCACGCCCCCTCACTCCCGCCGTCACCAATGGCCGGCGCGCCTGCGAATAGACCCCGCCCCCCAGCACCGTCTGCCGGTGCAGATTGGTTTCTCCGCCGCCAGAGCGGCGGCGAATCAAGAGAGCGGCCTTCTCTTTCCCCGCCCCTCCAAGGACCCCCTCTGAGGTGTCCGCATGAAACAAGCCCTTAAAGGGAAATTGCCGTAGTAGTACATGACGGCTCACAGCAAATCCGGGAGCCGCGGGGCGCGCGATGAACGTCATTCCCTCCTATGCGGGGGCTATTTTAAGGAACGGCGCCTTCCACATTACAGTTTTTTTAATTTATTTTTTTATAAATAATATAAAAGAATTATTTTTTTTATCAGGCTTCTCCACTGGCTGCCCCACAGAGCCGAGCGCTGATTGGTGCTGGCCGAGGCCTCCAGCGGAAGAACGCCATTTTCCAGCGGGGCGAGGCGCGGGGGCTTTTGGGAGCTGTAGTTCGAACGCGCGATGTGGTGGGGTCTGCCACCGCCCGAGGGTCCCCGCCGACATTTTGCGGGCAGCCTGAGGGAGCTTATGAGGGGAGGTTGGGCTTAGGCTTCACCCAGTGGCAGCCAGATGGCGGCTTGGCCCATGTTTATCAGTACAAGGGGTGCTACAGAAGCGCTTAAGTTGTTTTTTTTTTTTTTTCTGCCTGTTTATTCATTGTAGGAGGAAGAGCTGAGCCAGGTTTTACCCAGCAGCCAGCCCTGCATGCCCTGAGGCTCGTACGGGGCGTGCTTTCTTTGGAGCCCTGCTTGGGACCTGGCAGCCTGGCTAAGCTTTGCTGCCCCAGCTTCTCTGCGCAGCCCTGCAGCTGCCTTCACACACATTCCTGTTTTCCTCCCTGGCACTGCCTTTGGTCTGCTGGCTGAAGCTGGGGGAGTGTTTCTGGGAGGTGCTTGGACAAATACAGACCAGGCAGCTCTAAGTGTGATCTTGGCATCCCACTTTGGGATGAAAGAGAGGTGCCTTTCCTGGTACTTCCATGGCATATTTGCATAGACTGGTAGAAAAACACAACAGTTATTCTTGAAACAATAGGGATTTTTTTTTTTTTTGATAGCTAGGCCTAAATCTGCCCATCTGACGCATGGCGTTATAAGGTGGGCTTTACATTGAGCTATACTAGCCAGGAAAACCATCCTTGCAGGTCACTTGCCAAAAAAACAGCTTTGGGATTGGGGTTCCTGCTGCCACAGCATGATCGGTGCTACAGCAAGCAGCAATGTGTGCCACTCTCCCAGCCCACAGGGCATTACGACAACCCCAAAAGGCACAGATGGATTAGTCAAAAGCATGCCGCGTTAGAAACGTGCACATCTCAGGACTCTGAACAAGGAAGAACAGCTTTGCCTGGAGGGAGGCACGGAAGGGTGTGAATCACAGCAATCCTTGCAGGAGCAGAGCCCTCCCAGGCTACAGCTGCTGTTTTCCCCAAAGGAGCTCCAGCCCCAGCAGCTGGCCCTTACAGCCATCCAGGGGTGCTCCCAAACAGAATGGGGTGCCTGCAGGGCTCAGCTTGGTGCTGCCAAGCTGCAGGATGGCATGACTGGAGTCAGCCATCTGTGGATAAATGTTCCCAGCCGGCAGTGGAAACCTCTGGAGACTCTTTGTGTCTGTTCTTTTCCTGATTTTTTCACCCTGTAATTTTGTGCTTTCATTAACATTTGGCATTCCCCCACCTTTCTGAGAGCTTTGTGTGCCACAGACAGCAGACAGGCCTATGTGCCAACACATTGAGTAGGAGGGAAAAGGGAGAAGCTCCAGCTTTGTGTCCCGTCCCCACACAGGCTGGGGGACACCCCTGGCCAGCAAAATGTGGGCTGTCCTGCAGTGCCCAAGAAGGGGGCTATCACAGGAGCATCCCAGTCAGATCCCTGCTGTGTCTTTTTGGAAAATGGGATGACAACAGCACAAGGGCAAAGCAGCACCCATTGCCCTATATATTGTAGCTTATCCAGAAGCTGGGCTTGGAGCTGCTGGATGAGGCTGTGAATGAGAGGAAATTCCTGTAGGTTTTGGAAGAGCCCAGGCAATTTAATGTGAACCTCTAGGAAAGGAAAATGGGCTCGCTAAACCCCAGTACAAATTACACTGAGATGAAAGTGGCCAGGAGGGTGGCTCTGACAGTGAGCAGCTTTGCTTTGTGTCCCCGGTTTGAGTGCCTGCTGCAGAGCCTGCTGGTGGCCTTCCCAGTGGGGTCAGTGGTGAGCCTGGCTGCTCCAGTGCCGCCCAAATCTCTGGCCAGGTCCTGTCGCCCCAGAAGTGGGGATGACACAGGAACTGCCTGACTGGTTACAGAACTGAGGCGAGTTCTGAAAAACACCAAGGAGCTGCTTTGTGGCATGAGCCAGCACCTTTGCCACAAGGGTTTCTGCAGGCTTTGGCAGAGCTGGAGCTAAGATGTCACAGTAGCAGTGTGGGTCTGTGGCTGTGGGGGCATCTGACTGTCCTTGGGAGGGTTATGAGCAGAGATGTGGTACAGAGGGCCTGGCTGTGCCTCCAGGGACCTGCAGCAGGGGCATGCCCAGAGCATCATGGGTACAGAAAGCCTCTGTGCCTGGGGCATGCCTCTGTGATGACCTCTGGGAGGTGGGAAATTCCTCGTTGTTGTGGTAGCAACAGCACATGTCCCACCCACAGCTGTTTTAACCACATTGGGGAGTGCCCCAAATCTCCCCTTTTCAGGGCCAGAGGTTGCCACAGAGAGGCAGGGCAACTCGAGCTGCAGCTGCCTCCCTTTGCCTCCTGCTGGAACCAGGAGGCATGTAGGACTCGTCTTCTTCATGGATGCTACCAGCGTTATGGTACCTTCCTTTTCAAATGAGAGCACTGTGTCTGCATGGAGAGATGTCAGGCAAAGCGTACACCTGCACACCCAGCATCCTGCCTCCAACTGGAGTATTCGCCTGTAGCCACTTCAGCCAGCAGGCAGAGAGCACTTCCCCATCCCACCGACACAGCCTCAGCCACAAACTCTGCATTTTGGGGATGGCTTGGAATGGAGCAGTAGAGAAATCCATCTGTGAAGCACTAGAAATTTAAACAAATGGCTTAGCTGTCTGTTAGAAGAGCTGGTAAACATTTATTAACCCATTGCTAAGCCATCGCTAAGTATTTCCAGCCAGAGCACTTGCCTCGGTGCTGGCAGGCGGTGCTTTGCTCACAGCGTGTGGCTGGGACTGTCTCCGTTGTCAGCCTCTCTCACGCTCTCGGTATAGTAATTCTTCCTTGCCAAGAGCTTTTCCCCAAGAGGAGAGGAAAAGGCTGTGAAGCCACACTTGCTTGGTCTATACGGCTGCTCTCAACTGACACAGCTCCTGCATGCCACAGTCCCGTTACCAGCTGGGGATTAATCACGTACAGCTTAGACCAAACCAAAGAGCTGTCACAGATGATAGATCATTTCAGAGGAACCACTAGAGTGACCAGTCAGGTTCCTGGAGAAAAAGCCCCTTTGAGTCAGTCAGCAACGGGTACAAGCAGCCACCAAAAGAGTGTGGTGCCATCAGCCCACAGAGGTTTCGATTCATCACCTCTGTCATAGCCGCATACCAGCACTTGCTAAGCTTGTTTCTCAACCACTGATAAGATGAGCAGCATAATGGTAAAAAAAATATATGAGAAATTACCCAATCTCACAACACCAGCCCTTAATTAACCCAAAGCTCAATGTACTGGAGTTACCTGGGAGCAAATACTCACATGGGATTCTCAAAAAGCACTGCCTGTTTTCAGCAGGGGTTTGGCTTGCTCTTGGCCAAATTTCTCTTGGCCGAATCCCAGGATGAGGTGAGCTGGTGCAGTGCTCACGAAGTAGCAGGGATGAATTACAGTCACCGTGTCACTCGATGGTACCTGTGCCTGCGTCCCCTGGGGCAGGAAGAACTCACCATGCCTGCCCTGTTGATGTGCATCTGCAGGAGACTCTGAGCATGCAAAGCCCAGCAGGTCACATTGGCATCGATACGAGCATCACTCTGCTGACTGGGCATGAAAGCCATGTTGTGGTGCATGGCACCCCAGGTAGGGGGAGTTGGAGGTGGCCACCCAAGGGGAACAGGAGGGAAAAAAAGGTGCTTCTGTTTTACCCCCAAACCCTGCACAACGATGGGGCAATGGCTGTCCGTTGTACTTAAATGGACCTAGTATGTTATACAGACTGTGGAGTATTTCCCAAAGACTTGGGCAGCGAGGCCATGGAGCAATATTTGACTTCTGGAGAGACACCTGATCCTGGGTTACACCCTGGGCCTTTGTCTTTCAGCACTTTCCAGCATTTGGTTGCTGTTCATGCTAAGCCTTCTCTCCCATTCGTCCTGATCTGCTTTTTACAAAGGCTTCTTGTTTTCCCCAAGTGCTTGGTTTTTTTTCATGTGATTTAATTTGCACAAACTCCGTGCTCTTCTGATTATTGATCTTGGCTCCTTACTGGTTAAAATGAAGTAAATCTTCTGTAAGCATGTTCTGACAACACAACTTTTGTTCCTTCCAGACACAATTTCCTGTTTAATTTCCGGACCGTTTCTTATTTAGTAAGGGAAAAGCTGTAAATTGCAAGATTGCTTCAGAGAATTTCCTCTGACTTTAGATGAACCGTTAACCACTTGCAGGAGAGAATCCAGCAAACCAGTGTAAAACTTTTTTTTTTTTTAAATTCTGAATTTCTTTTATTTCTTTTGCAGCTCACACCGAGAGGGAGCACAGGGAACAAAAAAAACCCCAAAAATAAATAAAAAGAGGTGGGAGACTTTCTTCTTGCAAAACCAAACAGGAGCAACTCTGCCTCCAGCTGAGCTGGTAATTGCTCTTTCATCATTCATGATATCTCCATGATATGGGCTTTTGGGGGAGGGTTGCTGCAAGGTTGCACCCCTGGACTGAGGCAGCAGGAACCATCATGGGAGTTTGAACTGGAGATGCTGCTCATGTCACGCCTCTGCTGGGCTGGGACTGCCTTTCTGTCCCGCAGGGACATATGTGGGTCCCAGACATCCTCCTGCACGGATGCCAATTCTTGCTCCCAAAAACCTGTGGGACGCCACACCAGGCTGCTGCCACGGTCACAGCAACCAGGCGATCCAGACTGTGGGTGCCCACAGGCCGGGTCACCGAAACTCTTGCTCTGTACAGAGACTCATTAGGTTTACTTAACGTGGGCCAGGGCAGTGGTGTGTGCGATGGCGCCGGGCAGCTCTCCGCTTGGCAGGCACAGATGATGGCACACAGTGACATTTGGCAGGGGCTGTGTGACCTAGTGTAGGAGAGCAACTGCTCTGATCTCCAGCCAGCCCCAATCCCGCCTGAAAGAGCCTTGAAATCTGGCAGTGGTGGGGCAGTCCCGTGGCTCCCAAAAGCACTGACAGAGCTGTAGCCGGGACCAGCTGTGGCAGGCTCAGACTCCTCACATGGTTTTCAGGGAGTCACATCCAGATCTGGAGAGAGATTTCTTCTGCCTGGCTCCTCCTTTAGCGGCTCAAAATCTGAAAGTCGAAACTTTAAGTAAGATGAAGAAAATTAATTGAAATAGGAATTCCACTTTTGAAAACATTTATACTTGCTTTGCTCATTGCAGGTGGCTTCATTTGAATTTTAACTTTGCCTAGAAATAAGAGATTACTCCAGAAGTGATGCCCAGGGAGGGAGCAGTGGGAAGCTGCAGCATCTTCTGGTGCTGTTTTGGGACCACAGAGCCCTCACACAACAAAACCCACCATTTCCTACAGCCAGTGCTTGGGAGCGGATGGAAAATGGCTTTAAGGACCCACCAGTTTCCCCTAGTCCAGCTGGCAGGCATTTCAAGGTATGACCTTCAGCAGCATCTCGGCTTCATGCTGTGCCCACAGTGCAGAGGCCACTGCCCCCTGCCCAATGGAGAAGTCAATGCTGAGCGCCTGTGGTGCACAGGTGGCAGCTGAGGAGCTGCTCTTGCCATCCAGGGGAAGTTGATGGGGTGGGGAAAGTCCAAGCAGCCTCTGACAGCTGAGAAACAGAAAAATCAAAATTAAGTCTTGGTCGCATGATGGAAATGTGGTTTGGGACCAGCAGTTGCCTCACAGGGTGAACTGCTGTGGTGGGCGCCTGCTGGTCCCCTGGGTGTTTCCCAGCAGCTGCTGTCTGTGACCTGCCCTGGGAAGAGAGAAAGTAATCTCGCTACAGAAATGGCAAAACTTGATGACAGAAGTGTAAAGCTTTTTTTTGGGAGGATGGCGTGGGATGAAACTGCCCATAAGCACTGAGGTTGAGCAGAGGGGCTGGGAAAGCACCCAATGCAACAGGGTGCTGGGTTTCCTCTGCGGTCCTGTGCAAATTGAGGCCAAAGTGGGCAACATCACAAGCACGTGATCTGGCAGGATGGCACATCCGTGGCTTGCTCAACTCAAAACCAAAACCAAGAACCCCCCCTGGGGTTGCAAGGGTGGTTGGGGCCCCGGAGCAGCAGTGCCAGGAGGGAGGCACAGTCTCTGCCGGAGCAGCAGATACAAGCAGTGGGGGTGAGAGACGAGAAGGAAACGCCATGGACTCAGCTGCTTCCCTTCCCATTTTGCCGAGCACTAGAAGAACCCAAATTCCCACCTGGAATCCATCTGCCTTCCTTCCCTGGCAGAAATTTAAAAATAGGGAGGCAGGTGAGGGGGTGACCAGTGGTAGGGAGCGGTACTCCTTGGGGACCCATGGGCTTGCATGAAAATGTGCACATCCTGCAGGGCCTGGCTCAGGGGACTCTCCTCCCTATGTTTTGGGGTAGTATGAGCTCGTGTTGCAGGGAAAAGCACTGCATGGGCTGGAGTTTCCCAGCAGCATAAAACATACCTCAACTTGATATTGCAGCACTCTTCCCAAGTACGTGGGTTCCTGCTTGGGGGCTTCATGGGAAGAAGGCAGGAAGAGCTCCTGCGGTGAATACCTCCTCCAAAGCTGCTGTGTTTCCAGGCTGAGGCCATGCTGTGTTTGAAGAAATACCTCTTTTCTAGTCAAATGGGAAGGTGAGCGCAGAGGTGGATCCTTTTGCAGTGCACCAGGCTTAACCAGCGATTTACAATGTTTTTTGACCTGTCCATGACAAATTTTTCCCCAGCTATACTTCCTATAAAAGCCAGCCCATTTGCATACTCTGTTTCACCCAGTGTCGCCATCCCCATCTATTTTTGGCTTTGTTTGCATTTACACAGCTAAAGATCAAAAATATCCCCTGGGCAGAAGGTAAAAACTTCATTAGGAAACTCCAAGTCCCTTTGTGCCCCTTGTTCCATGTCCCAGAGCTGCAAGGGGGAGAAGTGGGTGCCAGATGAGGTTCTGGGCGATGGCATGTAGCTCCACCACCCTGTCTACCAGCTCTCTCCAACAGTACGATGCTTTTGTCCTCTATGGGGAATTGGATTTTTCAGTGTTTTGCCTCCTGCAGCTCTTGATGCCTTTTCACTGACTGGCAGAGCCGGGTCAGCATTTCACATCCCATCTCCACGCTTCAAATTCTGGGCTAAATAAAGGGGAACGGAGTCAGAAACTGCTCAGCAAAGCTTTGTTCTGGAGCCCCAGCACTGCTCTGCCACATCTCGGGGGCACCCATGTGAACCATGAGACCCTCCTCACTCCTGAATCTTGAATTCTGGACATTATCACCTTCCAGCTTCCATGACAACCCACGCTTAAGCCCCACAGGCAGGTTCTAGTTTTTTACCTCCAATGTCTGGTTTCCTCCCAGTGTCTGTGTGTTATGGACGTGCCACATACAGCTGAGGGTTGAGTACCTGGGCAGCTGAAGCTTGGACTTGTCCCACCTTGGAGCTGACAGAGCGTACTGTTGAAGTAATTTTTGGCTGCAATTTCCTGGGCATTTTTTACTTATTTTTTTTTTTTAAATCAGGCTAAAAACCAAAAACCTTCTCTACTAAGTGACAGCTTGGAGTTTCCGTGAAAACAGGACCCTACTGACCCATTGGTCTGGGGCTAGCTGGGACCCCAGCTGGGTCAGCTTGTTCCTCTCCATGGAGCCCAGCACAAGTGGTGGGGAAGGTGTTGTGCCACAGGACTTCACCGGTCTGTGCTGACCGGTGGGGAATGCCAGGGCTGAGGGAGCTCAGTTTCACAGCCGCCCCAGAGGCTGTCTTCCAGAGGTCACATCTCTGCAAGCGTGTGCCTTTCCACATCGCGTCTCTCCTTCCCAGCTCTACAGCAGTTTTCCCATCCTTCTCCCCCTGCAACAGGCTCAGCAAATCCCAGACCTCACCCCAGCAGGTGCTGGCCCAGCCTGGGCTCCTCAGACCCAATCCCAATTTCTTGGTCCACTCTCTCCAGCCCTGAGCAGGCATCGCTGGGTTGCTCCAGCAGCCCCAGTACCTCCTTGCTCAGCTGGTTGCCTGGGAGGGTACTAGCTTTCCCCTTTCCTGGCTGCTCTGCCTCCCTTCCCACCACCCTCCTTCTCCCCTGCAAGCCCTCGTGTCTTACGCAGCCTGTCACCATGTCCCTAGGATGCTGCCATGAGGGGAAACAACTCACCTCTCAGTCCTGGAGGACTCCAGCAAGGTTCTGGATGGTGCTCTGGGGCAGGCTGCACTCCACAAAACAGGTTGTGCTCCGAAAGTGACCTGCCTGGGACAGGAAACTCTAACACGGAAACCAGTGACCCCCCTTCCAGGAGCTGCTGGTGCTCCCACACTGTCCAGCCTTGGGATGGAGACCCATGGAGATTGTGGCATGCTCCCTGCCCTGGCTGCACCACCAGTGCTGTGGCACGTGGCTGGGACCAGTGTGGCCTTCCACCAAGCCTGTATGGGATAGAGCATCCCTTATTTGAGCTTGCAGGGAGGCTTCCTGGGTGGCAGAAGATGCCATGGAAAGCAGGAGGGCTTAGAGGCAGCTGGTTCTGGCCATCAATACCATGGGCAGGACCTGTGCCTGGGGGGCCCAGGAGCATCTTGTGGTGGCATGGGCTACC
This sequence comes from Scolopax mira, assembly GCA_004320125.1. Lineage (NCBI taxonomy): Eukaryota > Metazoa > Chordata > Aves > Charadriiformes > Scolopacidae > Scolopax > Scolopax mira. Next base: position 29,814 of record BJBW01008396.1, read on the forward strand.
CATGGCAAGGGTGTCTCTGTATGCCAGTGCTGGCTCACATGCTGCCACATGGCCCAGGTCCCCATAGAACCAGGTTGTGGACTTGGATCCAGGAAATCTAACCAGCACACAGGAAAGGGAGATACTTGGGAGAGCTGGAGCAGCACTGGCCTCTCCCATGCCTGAGCATATTACTGCAGGGGACCACAGGGCAACCAGCCCCACATGCCCCAGCATCCCCTCACAGGGCTTAGCCCAGCTGCGGGACACTGGGCTGGTGTCATCCCATTCCATGCTGGAGCCTGTATCCGAAAAACCCTTAAATAGGTGATTGCAGGAGAGTAGACACTGCCCATGTTATGGGGACATTTAAGGCAGGAGACGGCCTCAGGGCACGGAAAAATGCAGCAGCTGGAGCTGCACCAACCTCCCCCTCCCTGCCCCTACCCCCATGAAAAACATTCCTGCAGAGGGAGGGTTCAGCTCAGGGGTCAAAGGGGAAGGCTGGAGGATCGCCTGGCAGGGAAACAAAGCCCCAGCATCCATAGCTGAGTTCACAGGCAGCCCCGTCCATGCCACCACCCCAGGCCCACGGAGGGACCCAGTTCTGCCACAGCAACCCGGGAGATACAGCACAACCCTCGCAGGCATCGCTTGCCGCACAAGGACAGCAAGAAGGATGGAGCCCACACCACCAGGCAGCCTACAGAGCTGCTGGGGTCATGATGGATTTGCAGCTGGGGCAGCCACTGTCACTGGCGGAGTGATGAAGATGGGATGGATCCAGGGGAAAAGCCCCAGCCAAGGGACCTGAAGAGGTGCAGGATCCACAATCCTCCACGTAGCCTCAGGCAAGCTCAAAGCCTAAGCAGGGTGCGCTGTTTGTTTAGTTATACTGAAGCCTACTTCTCTGCAGCACAAGTGATGGTCCCACTCTGAGGAGAAGCAGACACACCTGGAGGCAGCCCCATGCTGGCAGTGGGGGCGTGCAGTGCCCTTCCATACTTTGATATTCAATTATCTCCAGCGGAGGCCTAGATCAGTCACAGCTATTTCAGTACCAGCCTGTCAACTTTTCCAGACTTAGTTCCAAACAGCTTTAGCTTTTGGAGCCCAGCAGACACTAAACAAATCCTTTGCAAAGGGCAAGGAACAGCCAAGCTGGCAGGTCCTCAACAGATACAGAGTTTATGGTGCCGTGGCATCCAGCTCCTCATTCCTGCATTTCAGCAGAGGGTCTCAAAGCATTTGCCATCTTATGGCCTCTCCAGAAGCTTGGGGGACTTGGGGACACCTAATCGTGGGGTGAGTGAGGTCTTATTGCATGGAATCCAGGGTGGGAATTAAGATGCTCACAAAAGACATCCTTTAGCATCATTGACCTTAGCTATTGCTCTCTCTGCCAAGCGAGCCCCACCAGCCATGTAGACCCAGGAGGGCTGAGGGTTGACTCCACGGCACAAGTTCCCTTCTGACCAGCAGGTATGGATGGTGACGTGGCCTGTCCCGTGTCAGGTCCCGTGGCTGGTCTAGGACTGTTGTGTGCAGGTGAGTCATTCCCCTGCAGGCAAAGTCTGGGCCACCCAGGCAGGGCTGAGCTGCCCTTTGGACTGTGGGCGGTACGTTCACACCATTGCAGGGCACACACTGTCCCCTCCTGTGGGGACACGGTGCCAGCGCAGCAGGGGCAGCTGCTTCATGCTGGAGCCCGTGGAGGTTTCCCAAGCACCAAGTGGGCTCTGGGCTGCCTGGGTCTTGTCTCGGGGTTGGCACTGTCAAGGGTGTAGAGCCAGTGCCAAGATGATCCCCTTGTCTGAGGGCTGGGTGCCCCATGTGGGGGCTACAGCTGCTTTGCTGGCATCTCCCAGAGGGGTTTGGCTTTGCCATCACCATTGCTGGCATCACCAGGGTGGCTCAGAGAGGCTGCAAGTCACCAACCAGCAGCTGTCTCCTGCCTTTCCCTGCCTCCAAGGAGGACTTTAGTGTCCCACAGCAGAGGAGGTTTCAAGGGGCATGAGAAGCACCCCTCACCTCTGTTCTCCCCACCTCCTCTGTGTGGACCAGACCACATCACAGTTATGCACAAGAGCCCAGGGACAAGTCAAACCAAACCTGCTGTAACCTACTCACAGTGGCAGCACAGCATTGCCCTGCTTGTGCCCATGGGAGGTGGTGTTCCCTCCTTCTCAGGGGAGCAGGAGGAGCATGCAGCCCTCTGAGCTTCTCTCTTATGTGCCCCAGCTCTACTCTGTGACTTTGGCAGAACAACATTTTGTTCAAAATCTCAAGTTCCCAGGCCCTGGGCTTCAAGGCAATGCCAGCAATCATGGGAGCTGGCAGCACTCCCTGTCCCTGTGGGCACCAGCTTGTGCACATGGTGTCATGAGCACAGAGGCACTTGCATGACCATGTACAGACCACAGGGACTTTTAGGTAGGGCAGCTAAAACAGAGTCCAGCTCCATCTTGACTGCTGGCTTTGCCTCTCAGCATGGGGTACCTCCACAGGGTGAGCAGATGCTCCTGCCCTGCTAAGCAAGTGCAATGGCTGAGCCACTCCATGGTGACATCTAAAAAGTAACACCTTTTAAGAGGCACTTAAAAAGTGCCTCAGCCCAAGGCCCCCTCAAAGGCACACCACAGCGGTTTGGGGGTTACCTGCTGCTGTGCACGTATCTGAACGAGGTGGGTTCCTGCTTGGAGAGTCCCCTGCAGCAGGCACTGGCTGGCTCCTGCCTGTGCAAAGGCAAACATGTGAGGGCTGGGGGTGAAAAACAACCGTCAGCTCTTTTGCCTGCTCCTACCGTGACAGGATGGCCACAAACACCCCTTCCTGAAGTACAAACAGGGCAGTGTTCAGGGCTGCTCTACCCTGGGCTGAGGCCTCTCGGGTGAGGCCAAAGTAAGCAGCTCCTCTGCAGCAGGCACCTCTGTGGGGCTGGGAAAGCTGTGCCCTAAGCACAAACACTGACACACAGGGGAGATCTTCCCTCATCCCCTTTTGTCCCCCAGCCCCTTCACTGCAGGCCAGCTCGGTCCCTTTGGTGGTGGATGGGCAGCACAGATGGGTGTCTGCACTTCTCAGGCCCTGCTCAGCCATAATTTCTCCTTTTCCTCCTCCTCCTGCTCTGCTTCTCAAGGGCACTGGCAGGCTCGGGGAGTGGGGCAGGACTGAGCTGCCACATGTAGGAACTGCAGGGGAAAGGCAACCCGTGCTCACAGCATCACACCCACATTCCCCGCCATGGGTGCTGGAGCCTGGTTTGGCCAGAAAAGCAGGTGCCTCGCTGGGCTGGGCCAGGGAGTGGGGCTTGAGACATGATCTGGGGTCACTCACCAAGCAGAGAGGCCAGACACATGTGGGGATGTCCAAACATAAAGAGGACCAGACCAAATCTCAGCGCCCTTCTTGATGGCAGCTTAAGGATAGCACATTGGGACTGCAGGAGGGTCCCCTAGGAGAGCCCTCCACCATGGTATGTGGGCACAACTGCTGCTGGGACCATGGCAGAATCTTCCCAGATCACAGCAGGAGCATCCCCTCATTCCCACGGGGCCAGTGGTACCTCCTGTGTTTTTGGGGGTGACAGGCAGAGTCCCAGCAGCACCTCCATGCAGAAGCCAACACGCTGGAATAAGGGCTGTGGCACTCGGGATGGCTAGGTCCTGGAATGGAGCTGGGATCTCCCCTGAATCCCCTCTCCCCCAAAGCTGGCTGCAGGGAACAGGGCAGAGGGGAGGGCAGCCCCGGGGGGGAGGGGGCGCTCATTCCAGGGGAGGCGCCCTCTCAGCCCTGGTGGAAGGACCTAGAGGACTTCCCTGGCCTGGGCAACCCAGTCCCCACCACGGCGCTGCCTCCCGGGGTTCTGGGATGGACACCAGCGTTTACCGGTGGCTCCCGCCAGCAGGTGGCAGCACCGAGGGCCCCGGCGTCCCTTGCGCCTCCACCGGGGCCCGGCGGAGACGGCGGCGGAGCGTCCGTCCGCTCCGCCCCGCCCCGCCCCCGGCCGGGGAGATGGATCCGGTTCCCGGTCGGCGGTGGCAGAAGGTGCTGTACGAGCGGCAGCCCTTCCCCGATAACTACGTAGACCAACGCTTCCTGGAGGAGCTGCGGAAGAACGTGCACGCCCGGCGGTACCGGTACCGGGCCGTCGTCTTCGAGTCGGGAGCGGTGGTGCAGCAGCTCTGCAGCGTCTGCGTCTTTGTCGTCACCTGGTGGTACATGGACGCCGGGATGCTGAGCCCGCAGGGGCTTTTCGGGGCGGCCTTGGTCTCCTCCTTGCTGGGCTACGTCCTCTTCGACGCCGTGGATGGTGGGGCCGGACGGCAGGAGAGCGGGCGGACGCGGTGGGCAGACCTGAAGAGCACGCTGGTGTTCACCGCCTTCACCTACGGCTTCTCGCCGGTGCTGAAGACACTGACAGAGTCCATCAGCACAGACACCATCTACGCCATGTCGGCCCTCATGCTCCTCGGCCACCTCATCTTCTTCGACTACGGTGCCAACGCCGCCATCGTCTCCAGCACCCTGTCCCTCAACATGGCCATTTTTGCCTCAGTGTGCCTGGCCTCCCGCCTGCCTCGTTCCCTCCACGCCTTCGTCATGGTCACCTTCGCCATGCAGATCTTCGCCCTCTGGCCCATGCTGCAGAAGAAGCTGAAGGCCCAGACCCCCCGATGCTACGTGGGGGTGACAGTGCTCTTCGCGCTGGCAGCGCTGGCGGGGCTGGCCACCATCTCCAGTGTGGGCGCTGTGCTCTTCACCTCACTGTTGCTCACCATCTCCTGCCTCTGCCCCTACTGCCTCATCCGCCTTCAGCTGCTCAAGGACAACATCCACGGACCGTGGGATGAGGCTGAAATTAAGGAGGACCTCTCCAGGTTCCTCATGTAGGCCTGGCCCGAGGGAAGAAGGGACCTTCTGCTGTGAGCAGTGCAAAGGTTTTGTCTGGGGGACAGCTCTGGGGGGAGGACACCACTCCAATAAAGCCTCTCGCACAATGAGGAGCACATTTGTGTTACCCTCAGCATCTGTTTCCAGGCCTGACCTGCTTGGTTTTGGTGAAGGAAGGAGTTGAACCCCACTGAGCAGCTCAGGGTGCGGGTGAGCACAACAGTGTGTGTTCTGGCCATGCAGACCCATACCTGCATTTTGGGGAAGGTGCAGAGGGGCTGTGCATCCCCTGAGCAGAAACGCCACATGGAAATGCACATCCAGCTCAGATGTGCCCCTACAGCATGCCCATGGAGGTCCTTTAGCCCCAGGGACCTCAATGTGTGCGATGGGAACTGCCAGCACCTCCCTGGGAGCCCTGGGGGCTGGGTGAGGGTCACTTTGGGCAGGGTGGCAGCACATGGGGCTGTGGGTCCTGCCGAAGCTGCAGGACCAAGCACAAGGGCGTCTGAGATGAGTATGGTCCTGAGCCCAGCTTACCTGCACCTCGCTGGTTGCTGATGCCAGAATAGCCTCATGATGCTGCCAGGCACCACGTACCCTAAATCCTTTAGGAGAGGAGGTGATGAGGAGGCAAGACGCCTTCCTCCCATCTCTAACCTCCTCCCAGAGGTGGATCTGGCCTCGCCATTAGGCCAGATCCCGAACCAGAGGGATGGAGCTCAGCACAGACCCTCACAGTGCATCCACAGGCTGGGGAGTTGCCAGGCTGCTGTGACAGTGATGTCAGGGCCCAGCAAGGTCCTGTCTGGCACCGCACAGAGGGCACCCCTGGCAAACCAGTCCCACTGGAGGCCAGGCCAGGCTGGCTTTGTCCCAGTCCCTGGGACTTGCCCAGCTCTTCCCATTTCCCTGCTTCCACATGGGACTGTCCCTTGGGGGGCAGAGCCAGCTGGAGCCAGCACGGCATGAGGGAAGGGATGCACAAGACTGTGCCAGCCCCACCTCGCAGGGAGTCATTTGGCATCACACAGGTTTTTGTGGAACTCCTCTTATTGAAACCCAGCGCTGCAGAACTGCAACTTTCTGCTTGATTGACCCCATTCCGTTGAGCACCAGCGCTTGCCTGGCGCTTCTTTGGCTTTCTCAGAAATGAGCAATCCCCAGTGGAGTCCCCAACACCTCCAGTGCTTTGTTACAGTTCTTGCCAAGTGTTAAATGTTGCTGGTGTTATCGTGGTGATGACTACATCTCATTTTGGTTTTAATTAAGGAAAACCTGTGGTGTTTTAGAGCGTCTCACAGGGAGCACAGAGTAGCCATATGCTCACAGCAAGTATGACATTTTTTAGTTCTTCAGAAAGTAGACTGTTTTTTCACAAGGAGTTTTCCCAGAAAGCTGTTCAATGGCCAGGATGTCCCATCTCGCAGTGGGCTAATGCCATTGTAACACCGCCATCCAAAGTCAATTCACAGTCCATTGGTAGGGCAAGGCTTGAATGTAAATCAAAAGTAAATCAAATCTAGCCTGCCTGGTGCCTGTTGTTAATGTCTGTCATGGTAGAGGCTAGAAGAAAACAGAGTTTCTGCTCACCCATTCGTCCAAGGAGAAATACTTCCCAAAAATATTCTTCCCAAATTGAGACTCAAAACCAGTTCTGGGTTAGGAAAAGTGCAAACATCAACTACCCAGACATAATTTCAGGTGGAAGTGGGCACAGGCATCCACCATCACCTCTGCCACAGCTGGCACTCAGTGAACCACCACAGGAGACATCCACCCAGCTGTAGGCAGGATGCAGGATGTCTCCCATCCATCCCACCCCAGGCAGTTTCATCCCTGCCCACAGCTTCAGGGCCTCTGTGCTCCACTCAGCTCCCCCTCTTCACCTCCTCCATAGCCTCAGTCCTTGCCTAGAGATGGCCTGAGGAAAGGCCTAGCCCTCCTGTTAGCTTGCCCACACAGATATGCCCATCTCTCCCTAACATGGGAGATCAAAATATAAAGCCCAGCCTGGATACACAAAGGGACTCTGGAGAAGGGTTAAAATGCAAGAAAGATCCAGGGAGAGGAGAAGAGGAGATGCAAAGGCTAGGCAGAGTTCCCCTGGGACTTCTCTGATGTCCTGAGGACGCATGCTTTGCAATGCTGCTGAAGTTATTTAAGATGCTGAGTAAATGGCCATTACAAGTAGGTCTTTATGCCCGAGGTCAGAATGTGCTCTACAGAAACAAAACTGAAGCCTAACTCTATGCCTAGTTGGGCAGTAACACTGGAAGCCCTTTGAGCATTCTCCACCTGAGCATACCAGTCTGCAGCTTCTCTGATGAAGCACACACTGACACCAAAGAAATAGGTCCCTCTGAGTTTTTATGCAACCAGATCATCACCAACAACTGAAAAGAGTTAAATGTTATTTTGCATTACAAGGAAGTGCAGTTTCTTTCTCTTAACTTTCCAAGTCCGCTGAGATTGAGTACTGTAGTGGGACATTTTTTTTTGATTTGAGGCTGGCCAAATGCGAGTAATTGTGAACTGGCCAGGGATAAGCCTCACTCCTGGGGGAGCTGCTGACATGTGCCATCTGGAATCTCCATCTACAGCTTCTGCTGCAGGAGAAAGGCAAGTGTCAGCCACTCACACTGTCCTGTCAGGGGCCCACATCCCTCCCCACCTGGGAGACTGGGATCTGAGAAGCCTGGAAAGACGCAAGCTTTAGTCTTGAAGGTAAGATCTTTTTACCTCTTCAATTCCCACCATAACCACCAAGCTTTTCTCTGCATGTCAGACAGCTTTGTGATGTGAGAGGCAACAGCAACAACGTGTACGATCAGGAAACCAAAATAGGATTTTGGTCAAACTCATCCATTGAAAAGCAGCCCAGGATGCGTAATGCCCCCAGCTGGTGCAGCACCCTTAGCCTTCTCCTCCAAGCCATGGACTAGATACCATTGCAGGGTAGAAATAGCACAGACAATATTAAACATCATCTTCAAAAATTCATCCCTTGAGTTAATGCCAAAAAGCCTGTCAAGGTTTTCCAGGACACCAATACCTTTGTTATTCTACTTAGGAGATTTTAGGAATAGCTACCAGAAAACCATGAAGTTAGAAATCTTATTTCCAACAGTATTCTTTATCAAATACTTCATAAGATGGTAAAGATTGCTGTGAAAGGTTCAACACCATAAAAATGCCACAAGAAAGTTGTTTGTGCTTTACAGCCTGATGCATAGAGGTCAGCTAGTAGCTGGGGGAACAACCCTCCTGGTTGGGGTGCTGTAGGCAAGGCCATACAACTAAAACATCAGCCACCTTTTATTTGTTGGTGGTACTGTGCCATATCCCAGAAGCATCCACAGTTCCCCTAGTATGGAACAGATTTTTTAACAACTTGGAAAAAAAGCAGCTTGTGAGCCTGTTCCCATTCCCTCTTACCTGAGGGAACCTCCTCAAGGTAAAAACACTGTTGCAGTCCTGAAAATACCCAATTCCTGAACCCTGCTGAGGTTTGTTTTTTTTTTTTCCTCAGTACCTGACACCAGGGAGTTACACAGATGAGATACAGCCAGTTTGAGCTCCTCCCCTCATCCCCTGCTCTTGGGACAGTCATATTCATGGGACCGTTAGGGGCCTCCTTTTCTCCCTTTTCTCCCTTTTCCCAGGATGCTGGGAAGCATCCTTCCCACAACTGTACTCTTTCCAGCTCCAGCAATTCCTAGTTTAGCACATGCAATTCAAAGGTCTAGCAGGAATGATAATTTATCTCCCTCTCCTACAAACTGCTGTACTCAGGGGATTTTTTTTCCCCTTTTTGCTAATGCCATTTCTTTCATTGTATTCTCCCAAGTCTAAATGAAAAGAAAGAAAAACCTGGGTAAGTCTACAGCTCTCTGGGCTTGTACCCCCTTATAATTTGAGCAAATTCAGTGCCTGGTGTTTACCAGTGCACATAGGCGGTTCAGCAGCTCCCTGGATATACAAGAGGTCAGCAGGGACCTAAATCATCTGGAACAGGAGGAATTGCACAAATTCAGCAAAGCTGTATCAGACCTGGCTTGAAACCCAACACAGTCTGTGTGTTGTCAGGCCCTTTCAACACACACGATACCGATTTTCTACATTCTCTTGCCATCAACCCCTGAGCAGCACCACTGTAGCTCTCTCTATGAAGTCCCTACAACAAAGAAATGTCTCCTTTGTGCTCCTGAAACCAATGGACTGGAGTTGTGATGCTGCGTTGTGCCTCCAGCTCGTATCTGTGCAGTGCCTTCTGATTTATCTGCAGTGGTTTGTGAGTCATCCCTTCTTTACTTTCATATAAGAAATAAAAAAAAATCAATAAAAGCCACCAGTTTTCCTTTTTTTTAGACTTTTTTAGACTTTTAGACTTTTCATGTCTCTGGTGCCCAAAACAAGCACATTTTCTAAATGTTAAATCACAGATTTTATATTTCACATAGGGACACACACATTTGGAATCCCAGAGGTAGCTACTTACAACCATTTGAGCTCAGATACTCTGACAAGGTCGGCTCGCAAGGAATTCAGATGTTTAGCTTGAAAGAAATGGTCAGAGCAGCTGTGAGTTATTTATAATTGTGCAGATTCACCAATCTAGAGACTGCTGCAATTCTTCTCCTTTGACTTTCCACTCAGCCAGGTGCTGGTCCATTAGACATGTTTTAGGAACTCTCTCATTCTTAAAGAAGGTGGCTACTCTTCGTGCTAAGGCTAAGCCAAAGCCATTTATATGGAGCAATCCTGGTGGTTAATGAATTCAGCAGCAATGGTGGAATCCCAGCAGAACATCCCTCCCTCCACCACCTTGGAGGATGGGAGTCTCCACAGAGCCCAGGTAATTTCTTCCACAAGGTGTGAATGGCTCCATTTGAGACAGACTAGGTAGACCTTTCAATAGAATACCAGCACACATTTGGTTTGTAGTCAGAATTTTTATTTTCTTTACATCCAGGCTTATCATTGACATCTGAAAATAAAATCTTTCATTTACAAATAGGCCAGTGCAAATTAAAGATAACTGTGGACAAAAAAAAAAAAAAAAAAAAGACAGATTGCATGTAACAAAAAAAAATGTGTGTGTGTTAGGATGATCTTCCTGGAACGGCTGGCGGAGGTCGCCTAGGAAAAAGACAAAAAATGACCCAAAATTCACGGGGCGGGCAGAGAAAAGATTTAAAACAAAAGGCCAAGATACAATAGAATGACTCATATACAAAATTATCTTAATAACATGGGTTACGAAAAAAAGGCACAGAGCATGCACATTAAGGAAAAGAGCAGGAGCGAGATTAGAATCACCTGTCTGTCAGCACAGCCTCCACTTTCATCCTCCCCGCTTCCCATCTGACTTGCTGGTGCCAGAGAACTCAGACAATCTCATCACAAACATGGAGGTCGCTGGTCACAGGTTTTCTAATTTTCTTGCAGCAAATGATATCCTCTGGAAGAGCTTTTCCCCAGCTAACCTGAAAGTCTGCACCACTATCTGCTTCAAACACTCTTCTTGGGGTAGACCTTTTTAAAATGAGATTCTGATGATATTGGCAATGATCAATCAAGATGGATCTATGGGCTGGATTGGGGGGTCTGGAAGGGACATCATTGCTGGGGAAGGTTAAAAACATGGGTGGTGGCAGTGCTATGAATCTACTCCAGTTCTAGCAGCAGAGATCCTTGGCAGCTGATGACCCAGTGCATTGGTTAGAGAGGGGGTGTTCCTCCTGTTACCCAGATCACAGCACTGACGTGTCCCCATCCAACGTGCTGGGAACCAGACTCATACAGGGGCATAAGGTACTCCTCCAGCCAGACGGGACATGTACAACACTCCTGTTCTCTGAGGGGGAGTGCACAGACTGCCTCAAGCAAAGCCATTAAAGGCTATTAAAAAAAAGAAATCTCTCAAAATGTTACAGCAAGCAAGCGAATACAATGGGGATGTTGCTGATTTGCTCATCCCAGCTTTTACTCTCCCCTTTCCCAAAACCTGTCTAGGGAGGGGTGTAGGGCTGTTGTGCTCTGTGAGAAATGAATTCTCCCAGAGGCAGCTGTTGTGCTTGCTGTGCCATAAAGAGCATCTCCTCCAAGCACCCACTCCAGTTACTCGGCTCATACTGATCTGGAGGAGGAACTGAGTAATCAAGACATCTGCGCTTCAGTACACAGTCACTTTAGGGGAAATCCCTTCTAGACATAATGCATACACATGCACAATTTTACTCCAGCTCCTGCTCTGGAGGACTCAGTCTGTCTTTCTGCTCAGCTCTGAATCTCCCCCAAAATGTAATTTCCCCAGCAATGAAATGAAGACCAGGTATGGCTTGAAAAACATTCATCCATTCTCCACCAAAACATCTCTGCAGCACTCCAAGCCCCTAACAGGGCAGCAGGCTGAATGCTTCCCATGGGTTACTTCTTCCCCTTCACCCCTTTCAATGACATCTCCAGTGATCTCAATGCAATACACATCTGATAAATCCTCGGCAGTCCCAACAGAGGTGGAGTGCAGTGTGCTGAGGTAACGGTGCAAGAGACAGAAGACCACTCATGCGCATCCAGAAAGTAATAATAAAAGCCCATCAAGAGTTACGGTTTATTTCAGGTTCAGAAATGCAGCATAACATTTTTACAGCAGGTGTATATGATGCTCAGTAATGACCATGGTTTCGGGAATCAACTTGCTGTGCTCAAAGGTCAACACCAGGAACCATTTACAGATTATGAAACCAAAGGCAGATGCGTTGGCTCATATGAAGTAGGGCATTAACATACAGAGCAAAATTCTGAAAGAAATTAAGTGTTTGCTTCTTACAAAAATAACTCATAGTTTACACCATCCTGGAAAAGTAAAGAGACAGGCAGTAAAGCAAACGGCTGGCAAGACGGGACAAATCATATATCAAGCAAGAGTGGAGGACTGTCTGGACGGGAGGAGCCATCGGTATCAGCTCGCCTGCAGACAAAGCAAGAGGAAAGACAGGCAGAGTAACATTCATTTACACAAGGGATGCTAGATCCTGTTCTAGAGCCCAGGGAGGAGCTTCAGTGCCACAGCAGGAGAAACTGCCATAAGCACACCAAGAGGTTGGATGCCTCCCTGGTGTCGCAGGCCTGCTTCAAATTCAGAAGGTTTGGAGTATTTTAAGACAGAAAGACAGAACTAGCCAGTAATCTCTATATGCTGTAGACACGTTGTGTAGTGTAGCTGTCTGCAATAAAGAGTATAATAGTTTCTATGTTATGCTTTAACATGAAATGCCATAACCTATAATGTTATCTCCTTTAATATAATAAATAATCTACTTTGATGGGGCTCACTCAGAGAGTGCAACAAGATCAGCAATAAAATAAACACACGTTAACTATGTACATAAGCCTTTTCACTGAATATAAAATCTTTTTAATCCTAACACAAGATCCCTTGACATTAAAGGCCGAGAACTACTGACGGCACACTCAAGGCTCTTCTGAGAGCTGCTGGTCAGCCGTGATGAAGTGAGGAGGAACCCGTTCTCTAGGCAGAGACCCAGGCTTAGCCTAAATGTAATACTAGATGAGCACCCTCCTGAAACTTAGCTACATCACCCAGCTAATTATACACCTCACATAAGATCAGAAACTCTGCTGTTCCTTAACGGGAGTCTCCACTATTTCCTGGCAAAGGAACTGAAGAAAGGGAGAGCAACCTGTGCTTCTCAGGCTTAGCTCACTCTGTGGAAGGGTGTCTGCTGAGGGGGCAGTGGCCAGTTGGTTACCCTTCCATGGGGTGCTTGTCCTGCTGTCCTTCAGGCATGGAGCAAGTTGCTGCCAAGGCTGCTCCTCTGAGAACAAGGGACAGGAGAGACATGAGTTGCCAGCATCCGGAGTGAGCAGGACAAACCATCCTGTTGTAGATGCTGTACCACAGGAGGAAATGGGCCAAGGTTGGGAGGACAGTACTTACTCAATTAGACATGGCAATTTCTTGGGGAGCACTTAGTTTTTTTCCTAGAAACAACAATTCTACATAGTTTATTCTGAAAAGCGCATATGCAAGAAGTTTGAAGTAAAATCATTGAACTCTGGATCTGTGCTCAAGGTTAATTACTAACCTGCACATCGAAGTGTTACATTTTGGGTACAGGGTCAGATTCATATGAGGGTGCAGAGGAAGGGAGGGCTGTGGAGCTGAGTCCCATGACCTCAACATTGAGCACAGAACCAGATGGTGCAGACAGTGGGCCACAGGCACCTCACTGCCTCCTCCTCCTCTTTCAGGTAAATCCACCCTTGAGAGCTTCATTTACAATTCAAGGTTACTGCTGAGAAAGACAATTTCTTGGAGGGCAGAGTTAAGGACAGTGATGAATTGTGCTACCTACTTCCTTATGCTTGACAGAAATAGTCATTAAAGGAAATTAAGGAGCCTCAAGTACAGAGGATTTCAATATGTTTTTAGACCAGGATCTGTGTCATCTAATTGAAGCTCCTAACTTTCTGGCAGTACCACCCTTGTCTGAATCACCTTCTGGAGGTGCTGCCTCTTTCCACTGAACAAAAGGGACCTTGAACAACTAACTCAAGCGTTTAGGGCACAGTGGGATAAACCTAGACCGTGACCTTGCAATATCACTCCATGAATCTCAAAATCTGGGGTTAAAGCGACATTCTGTGGTTGAAGTGGAAGTGGTGCAGAGCTTGGCTTTTGTCAGCAGGCAGCTGCCAGAGAGTAACAAAGAGTTCTGATAAACTGTATACAGGTTTGCTGGTTAGGCAACAGTATGGACTATATAGCTAGCTATAAAAATACACCTAATAGGTGGATTGAATGTTACAGCAGAGAGCGCTGCACAGTGGAAAACTGTGTAGAACACAAGAAAAATCATCATAATACATTTTCCTTTTTTGTTTCAAAAATCAAAATGACTGCAGTTGGGCTTGCAACCTTTTTTCCTTGGAAACTGGTTCTGCTCACTTGGTGTTGGACATCTGGGCCTGTTCTCCAAACAAACACTGGCCACTTACACAGTCTTCTGAGATCACCGAGATGCCGGTGCTCTGACAAACTTCATCTTCACTGTGCTTCAGATGTTGACCTCTAGACTGCCCAGGTGTCACAAGTATGAGGGTGACAGGAAATTAAAGTTAAGCTAACATACAAATCAAGATGCTTTCTCAAGCTCGCCTCTCTTACGCAAGCTGAAACATGATTTGGTCCAGCAGCCAGCACATGGTTAGTTAATCAGCAGTCTGGGAATACTTAATAGGCAAAATCTCCATTGGTTGTGGCTTTGATTGGATACTTCCTAACCATGGAGCTACAACATACTGAAGCCCTATACGCAAGCTCAATAAATAAATTTATTGGACTAATTATACTGGGGGCCTTTGAAACCTCCAATTGCTTTGCCTAGGGATCTGTAACCATAATTGTAATAACAGCAATTAGTATTTTTCTGAAGAAACAAGGCCAAATTAATCTCTAGTTTAATTCTGTTAACTCAGTAAATTTTAAACTATAAGGGTGACACTGACTCTAAGTGTTTAAAGTGAAGTAATGCAGTTAAGACAAAAGGTTTTTATAATTCATTAATATATAATATGCAAAACAACAGGCAGAGAGGACCTCTGCAAGTGAACATCTGCTAAAATAGTTCATTGCCAGGATGCACAAGTGAGCAGTGCTCAGTACCCAGCTGGAAAAGTGACCCTAATTCTGAGGTGTGCGGAACTCTAGGAGATGTAAAGAAGAAAATCTTTATATAGTGGGCATAGTGGAACTTTAACAACTGGCATGAACAAATATCTCAAATCCAAACCAGACCCTTGGAAAGTTCAGATGCAAATCTAGGCCATAGCTGTGTGAACTGGCTCACACAATAGGCAGAGGAGTGGGGTAGGCCATTTCAGCAGTACATATATATATATATACATATATATATATATATATATATATATCCTTCTGTTTCACAAAATGACCAAAAGCAATGCTCAGTTCTCTGGGTACATTTATACATATTACATGCACTCACATACCCACAGGGCTTCCCATGAGTTCAGTGGGAGTATGAATGTGAGCAAGCACTGTCAGAGGACAAAGTGAGCTGGCACATGCCACTCTGTCATGTACTGGCTCTTCAAACTGCCCTTTCACATCCTTGCTGCAGGGTGAGATGGCTCCATACTGCAGCCTAGTCCCTACCAACCAACTCTGCACATCAGCCACCAATGGGGAAATAAAGCAAAACACTCATTGTCACACACACACACTTCTTGTTTAACAACATTCCTTAAAAACTAGACTTTGGATAAGAAGAAATTATAGGAGAAGCAGCCATCCAGCAAGCTTCTTGCAAGAGGGACGTGGAAGTGTGGGGCCTTCAGAAGAGCTTGATAAGAAACCACATTGTTTTTCTCTGCCCAGTTTAGCCATTCAAAAAGAAAACGGGCATAACTGTGTAATTCCAAACGATAGAAAACCTGAAAGGTACAAATAAAAGCAATATTCCTTTCAGATAAGAGGAAAAAAAGAAACAGATCAAATCAACATGTGCACAAACACACACAAAGCCAAGCCCTCTGTACAGGACTGTGAGCACAGTGGCCTGGGTGAACATGTGTCAGTAAGTTAGCTAACATCACCTATTGCAAAAGGAAAAGTCAAGATAGCACAGACCTTCCCAAAACATTTAAGACCTCAGAAACAGTGCGGAATGGACAGAGAATATATTAGTAAAATCAGTTACTTGCCTATAGATGTCCATACATGCAGCTATACATTGGTTATTGCAACAGTTATCAAGAAATTTGCTTCCACATATTTGGATAACAATGAATGACATGCCAGAAACTTCTTTTAGTCTAACAGGGATGAATCTAATGGACGAATTACAGTGGGCCGAGTAGGTGAAGGAGGTGGTCTTCGACTGGAGAGAAAGAGAGGAGAAACAGTAAGCACAAAGACTGAGAAAGAACCTGGCACCTCTTGCTGTCACTTTGTGAACATGCACATGCACCTGAACACAACAGTCTAAGCATCCACAGCAGGGAAGAAAGCGATGGGTTTGCCACATGCAGACCATGCCTTAGCTCTCGTGTATCAGACAGCTTGTCTCTCCGGTCCACAGCCTGGGTATTCTCCAGACACAGTTCTGTTTTCTCAGGGGTCAGTCCCAGCCTGGACAGTCAAAGAGCAGACTTACAGGCATATTTCAGAGCGGTCAGCTGGATTTGGGAAGACAGCCTGCAGTGACATCAGCTGGTGTTTACAGAACCAGAAAACCTGCAGCTTCTTGCATAGTTGGGTCAACTGGAGCCACGCCAATGTGCTTGAATTTGAGGCACAAATTTCAAGCTTTTTATCAATGGGCGGTTATGAAAACACTAGCCATGGCTATGGCTTCTGGATTCATTCATTTACCACTAATGTATTCCTCTATCAACTTCAGTTACTGCTAAGTAACTGAATTTTTTGAGAGGGCTCATGACTCTTCATTTCCCTATTTCAAATGGCTGATTCAGCACAGACTCCTGTGCATTGAAAAGCCTTGCATTTCATTTCTGACTTCATCATCCCCTGATAAGAGACCACAGTGCAAGACTTAGCACCAATACCACCCCAAGCATGTTCCACCTGCAGTCCAGGCTGAGACCTCCCCCTCCCTCACTTCATCTGAGGATGACACACCAACTCTGCTGGAGCTGTAAACAGATTCTCTCTGGCAGCTACGTAATTGCCTTTTACATTTTTGTGTGTGTTTAAGGTGCTTGGTTCACATCAGTGCTGTATGGAGACAACTCCATCAGCCTAGTTACAAAGAGCATTTTGCTAGTGCTCCATTCCACTTGGGCTAATCTGCACCAAGCAAATCTTGTGCAGAATCTGGGATGACAAAACCTGTTTGGCTTCCAGCATGTGCACTGGCTCAGACAGTTCTGCCTGGCACTGCTTTATGCCATGCAAATATACCTAAGAGACTGCTCCTCACAGCCAGACTGTTCCCTTAGCTAGCTATCGAGCACCTTCCAACAGGGTTTTGCTGCTGCATCTCTTACACTGTGTTTTTGCTCCCCATTTTCTTTAACCGGAAGTACCAGGTCTCTCTTTGTTCCTTAACCCAGTCCAGATCACCAGAAGAGAGTATAGCTGCCCTAAGAGAGGCAGGAACCCACGGTGTGAAGAAGGTGGGGAGCTGAGGGGTCATCAGTTCCCATCCAGCTTCAGAGGACTTCATTAATGGCCAAGTCATACAAGCCAATGGCCAAGTCAACAATGGCCTCATGCTCTCCTCCACTTCCTGTGAAAGCAGGAACAGTTCCTGTCTCTGAAGATTACAAAGGAAACGTGTCTCATTCAGCTAACGCTAAATAAAATATGAAAAAAACGTAACAATGTGTTAATCTTCTTTGAACTAGAACATAATATGAGAGACAAATTTACACTCAACAAAAAAAGATGCTTGGCTCAAAGCACATCTTGTATGACAATATTCTCTTTTGGTGAAGAAAGGAGAATTTTAATCCCTAACATGCAACGAATACAAAATATGCCAACTGAAGCATTCAGTTAAATCAACAAGCTAAAAAAAATAGGCAAAATATAATTTCTTCATGGTGTATTTTTCTTACAGAAAAAATGTTACTGTGTTAACTATTGTTTCTTGTGTTGCTCCAGTGTAGGTCTTCTGGACCCATTTCCAAAATTTGTAGTTTCATAAAGAACCACTTCTAAGGCTCTGCATTTCTGCTGGGTTGCATTAAATTATTCCTTTGTTGAAATGCCTCACATTGCATTGTTTAGCGCTTACTGAAAACATCGTATCATGTGTATAAAATTTACAAACAAGGGAAAATGCATACAGCTGTCTTCATATCAAATTTAAAAGATACAAACCCAAGCATGCATTTTAATACCAGGTTGAATGCAGCATAGTGGATTCAAATAATGTAATTTAGTCAAATTGCTATTTAGCCCAGCAGGATCAGAAACTGGAGAGCACAGTGGGAGGATTTCCTGGATATAATCAGTCAAACCAAACCTGGACCAAAATCAGGTCTGAGCCCCATTTCCTCCTTGAACTAGAGCTGTTATTGCACCCTGGCCATTATTTTTAATTTTCATTAAAGCTCAATCTAGAGCTGAACAGAAAAATCCCCCAGCAGGCTCTCCTTTCCACTTCAGAGTACCACTTCAAGGAGAAGCTGATACCCTCAAGGGGTGCCTCTCCTACATGGAGCCGCTGCCACTGTGAGGGCCTGCTCCATGCTCCACGCTGCAGCTTGTCCCCTCGCCCCATGCAGTGGGCAGAGAGACCAGCCTTGTTCTCCCTGGCACTGCCTGACAGGCAGGTCTGCTCAGCGAGGGGACCCCTCAGCCCAGCTTCTTCCCCCCCACCAGTTCCCCCTATGAATACGTCCCCGTGGAGATACACATGTGTATCTGGGATGCTCTGCATACATATACATGTGTGCCTCTTCCCAGTGGGTGCAGGCAGGGATGTACATGAGGAACAGGCAGATCTCTCCCTAGCTCCGGCCCCTTTCCTCTGCCCACCCCATGAAGGTGCTGCCTGGCTCCCATGCAGTTGTGCAGAGCTTCCTTCCATCTCCTTAACCCCATGCACCCCAGGGGAGTGGGAGCTGCACCCTGGAAATCAGAGGTGCCTTCCAGAGCAGTGGCAGATGTTTGGGAAAAGGCAGCACTTGGGAAAAGACCTGCAAAAGCACTATTCACCTCTGTCTAGGCTGACAGCCTCCTGCGCACTTTCTGGTTCCCCATGCCACTAACACAGCAAGAGGGCAGTGGCTCCATATAGGAGAGGCACCCCTTGAGAGTATCAGCTTCTTCTTGAAGTGGTACTATGAAGTAGAAAGGAGAGCCTGTGTCCCGACTCCCTGGGCAAAGCACGGCACAGGGTTCAGCTCAGGGCAGAGACCTTGGCTAAGACAGTCACCATCATGCGGGAACGACTGGCATGAGTCAAAGCTCAAGTCAAAGCGAGAGAAAGGACAAGCCCAGAAGTTGCCTGTCACTAGATTTCCCTGACAAGGTGACAAGGGAATTGACCTTTGTGACCCACTATGTGACCATTTTTCCACTGGGAGTAGGATTCTGACCTTTTTCTCCTCCTAAAAGGAATCTCATCCCCATCTCTTGCCTCTCCCCCTTCTTAATGCCCAAAGCAGTGGCTGGGAGTGCAAGCGTTCCCTGGGATGGATGGGTGCAGGAGCCTGGGCACCCAAACCACAACTTTGAGACAACAGAGATGGCAACCAGCTCTGTGCTACTCCTTGCAAATATGTAGTCCCACTTTCCTCTCTGTTCCGGGCACCTCTAAAAAAAAGCAGGTCTGAGGGAAGCCTGGCCATGGCTTTCTGAGCACAGGTTACATAAAGCAGCGCTGCCAGACGCTCCGCATGAGGAGCCCGGAGAGGAGAGCAGCAGGGGGAGCTCCAGCATCCCTGTGGAGGGGAGCAAGGGGAAAAAGCAGAGGAAAAACAACCTCCCCCAAAATTCCTGCTCTGCACTAGCTGCCATGTCAGGAAGTAAATATGTGACTAAGCCCAATTAAATGTTTAGTCTGAGGCCAGAAGATGATAGCGGTAGAGACGGCGTGGACTGCATTTCCCCTGTGTTATCGGACCAACTCCGGCTGTGCTGGGGCGTGTTGGCTGAGATGTTCCCAGGCCCCGAAAGGCGGCTCTCGATTCATAGAAAGCTCCTTCTTATAAAAATGTCACTGCTGCAGTAGTTCCAATTTGGTTATTGTCTCCAACATTTCAGCTGGGTTTTTGAGTTTTGGGGCTGAGTTCCCACTGCCTGGCCCCTTTAATGGGCTGCTCATTCTGTTTTGTTGGTTGGGTGGTTTGGGTTTTGGGGTTTTTTGGTTTTGTGGGTTTTTTTTTTTTAAAAAAAAAAAGGGAAACTGTTTGTAAAAGTTAGTGCTAAAGGGGCAGGGGATCATAGGTCCCCAGGGTTGAGTAAACGAGTCTGCAGAAAGAATCAGTTCTTCTAACTAGCACAGATTAAGCAGACATAAAGAATTTACCAATGAAAATTGTGGACTAAGTATGTATTTAATAACTCCCTGATGTTGTTGCAGGGACTCCTTCTTTGAAGAGCTCAGTGGGGTTTTGAACGGAGGACAACTCTTACCCCCATGCAAAAACATTTTAAAAAAGGAAAAGTTTTACATTTATTTTTAACCTAAGCAGCATACCCCATTTTTCCAGTTTTTAAAGAACTCCTAAAAGCAAATGCAGAGCAAAAGAAACTAAATAAAGCAAGTCTAGACTTAAAATTCAATCAGAAACATATGGGAGTTCTTCAAGCATTTGCCTTTTGAGAAGTGCTATCGCTCCCCACACAGAGTCTACAAAATATGCTTTCAGTAAAGCATGGCGGTAATTACCATGGGAGGCCCCACTCAAAGAAGATGGCTTCTCTTCTTGGAGCAGAACAAATGTATTTCTAAATAAAAGGCTTTCATTTCCACTTAAATTTTACATTCTTGTTTGCTTGTGATCACCAGAGAACATTTGTGGAAGGCATGCACGTACTATATATTATGATACATCCTATAGATCTGAAATTGTAAACAAAAGCCCTTTATTCTTTTTCTTTTCCATGAGTTTGGTTTCCCTGTAATGCAGCCCTCTCAGAGTACCCCAATAAGTGACATAGTCTTTGCAGAATGTAACAAGAAAGTGGTTTTTTTTTAAAAACGTTAAGAGGTTTTAAGTCTGACTGCAGGCAAGTTTTTTCTAAGTGACAATACAAATCTGCATGTGAGGCATACAGTGAGGGGATAAAAGAGCCCCTACTTTTATGGGCTCTTAATCAATCTAACTTTTATATGGTACCAATCAACCTCTATCAGCTTCTGCATTTGCAAAAAACCCAAACAAGAAGTGAAACAACTGTAGTATAGTGGTTGAAGAACAGAGGTAAAACATGGTTTATAAGCCTGATTAGTTAGTCTACAGTCTAGGCATACTTAGAACTCTTTCTGGACTACAGTATATGCAATACAGCTCGACAGAGTCTCCTGAACATCGACTCAAGAGAAAGGATCCTGAGTGGAAATGAGAAAATCAAGAGGAGGAAAAGCACTTGCTACTAGTGCCACAGGTAGTAAGAAAGTAGGAAAAGCAGAAAAAGTATGATGACATTAAGAGAAGTAAAGCAGGAATCACAGATGAGAATCAGGAAAAGATGATGATGATTATGGGATAAATGAGAAACAGCACTCTGTGGTGATGAAAGGAAAAAGTAATTGTGGAATATCTATCTGATATTACCAATAGAGTGAAAATTTCACAGATTTGTTTCTGTACTGAAAAATGTCATTTTGTCTAACAAAAAAATGTCTCTAGTAAGCATGCCCACAGGATTACTATTGGCGGTCAAGTCAGGAAGGGAACCACTGAGGCACAGAACACAGTGCTGGAGGATGCGTACCAGTTCTGAAGTAGCTCTGCAGCTGAACACATAGGCTCCAAAATGCATAGAGGGCGTGCTGCAACTGTACTGCCAGATACTCATGCAGCTATACATACAGCTGAACCTCACTATTTCAAGTAAACCAGCTGCATAATGCTCTGTCAGTGGAAGAATTTTTGTGTTAAGTGTAACCAAGTTAGACTATGCTTTTTTTTCTGATGCACGTTTCTTTTATGTGAAAGAAACAAAAAAGTAAGAGTGAATGGGAGGACTGTGTCTTTCCTTTAGCCACCACCACACTGCAGCAATATAAATCTCCACTAATTCAAACGCTAACACTATTCCAAAGCATTTGGGTTACTGAGGGTCTACTGTGTGTGCTTTAACTTAATACAGATACTCCTTTCAGAGGCAGAGGTCCAAAATATGATGCACCACTAGATTAATTTATTACTTGTAACTCCAGCTACATTTTCTGTATGGTCATTGGAAATCAATGCCTATCACACACACATACAAATATATTTGTATGTTTATGCGGGTGTTGCATTTTCAAATTAGGCATTTCAGAGAATTAATGTGTCATATGAAAAACTCAGCTTGAATAAACAAAAAAATTAATTCACTGGCGTGACCAAGAAAGACTATTATTCTTAACAAACCGTGTGTTCTTGTTGTTCTTCAGCAGGGAACGTGTCAAGTAAGCAAGCGTGCAACACATTAGTGAAGGACTGTCACAACCTTTCAGAAGCCCTAGGTCAGGACAGTCAAGAGGATCAAAACTGTTTGTGGAAGAAGAGAGAGTTAGGAGTGCCGAGTGATACATTCAGAAATGCTGCTCTACCTTCCTCCGTCCACAGATGATGACAACAGAAGGGCCCCAGAATCAGCAGGAGGAACATGTAATCTTTGTGCAATAGCTCTAGTCTCATGTACTGGTCTGTGCTTAGCTGTACTATTCAGCATCACTGCAAATCATGTACCCTGTCTTTGAACACCACACATCTTCTGCCCACTCTGTTCTTCCTACCTACTCACCTTTAACTTTCCTCTGCCTTTTTGCCTCTCTCCTCTTTACTTACCTTGGTGCAAGAAAGGGAGCAAACATCCTGATGGTCAACTTCAACTGGAATCGCACTTCTTCTTGTCCATGATGACAACTAACGTGATTATAAGTGTCACTGTTGTTAATGTAGCCATTGAGTGCCCCGATTCACTAATGATCCAATACAGCTTGCAGGGGACAGGAGAGTTTCAAGAAGAGCCTTTCAAGATGACTGCAGGTTCAGGAAGTTGAAATCATCACTACTTTCTCTCTATTTACTGTCATATGTTTTCTCTTCTAGCATAAGGAAGGCTAGAAATGCAATGCTATTCTGCCCGCTCTTTCATACAAGGCAAGAAATTCCCTGCTTAACACCCTGTTATTTAAACTACTCTAAGATTAAATAATTACTGGGACAAAATACATCTTCAGGTTCCTGTACTTCTGGCAAACAACATTTGCTAGTGTTTGACTCCACTTCTCTTTTTCAAGTTGAGAGACGCTAAAAATAAAAACTACTTCCTTCTACTAACAATATCTTGAGAGAGAAAAGGCTAAGGAAGCAAAAAGAAAAACAAACAAACAAACAAAACAAACAGCTTTTGCTGAAAATACCTAACAGAATAAATTACTTATTCATTCATTTCACCAGATGACACTCCCAAAGCAGGCTTCAACTGTGTTTGAGGATTACACTCAACACCATCTTTATCCCAGAATCACTTCTTTCAACTCTTTTTGGGTTCCTTCTTTTTCCGTCTTCCTCTCTTGCATCATTTTTACTTACCCTTCCCCATCACATGGGACTGGACTACACTATGAGTAATGAAGAGCTGTTTCCCAGTCTGATCCACCTCACTGAACTTTGAAAGTACCTTGCAACAGTCCTAATAAAACAGATGTCTCCTAGTTCACCTCATTTAAAAGCAACTTTTGTTGAATAAGACAGTAGCAAGTATCTCAGGAACAATAGTAAAGACAATCATTACTACCTGAGATTAAAAAATAAGATCAAACCTAAAGCCCACGTAAAACAAATGACTCTTCAAATATATTTGTTCAACTGTTAGAGTGTATCGCCCATCAGAAAATTCCTGGACCACTAAAGATAGCAAGTGGACATCCTGCCAAAAGGAGATGCTGATGGGAGTTAAGAGTCAGTGGCAGCAGATGTAGTACCTAGGGTGCAATGTCTGACATCCCATGAGATTTATTTTACTTGGTCTTTGGGACAGTCATCTGGAGAAGTGGTATCTGAAGGAAGACAGCGAATAAATTCTTATCTCTAGTCTAGAAGAAAGCCATCCTTTCAGGGACACAAACAGTGAAGCTCCTAGAAGAAGTTGAGATCCTCCTGCATCTCTCATAGCATTACTGTTCAGGCAGCTGAAGAATTAGTTCTGTGCAAACTCCCTTCCAAATTTCTCATAAGATCGGTTTTGCAGAATTACAACAAAACCACAAGAATTGTCATATTGTGATATTTTAAAACCTGTTGTGATCTGCTTTCTGGTCAATCCTTCCAATATTTAGCCTCATTTAGAATGCTAATCTTTTCATTGCTTCTGTTAAGACTGGAACTGCGAGATGATCCCAGGTAAGATGAACAGTGTTCCTCAACTGTTTCTGCACATGGCAGCTTGGCTACCCTAAGTAGTGTAGCTAGTGTTTCTAATGGTTGTCACAGCCACTGACAACAGGCAGCTGTTAAGAAAGATTGCCAAATACTGCATTTTATGGTTTGAAAACTATCTGAAAAACTTTAAAAGAAAACAGAAATGCAAGGAGGGGGAGACAGATTTGCAAAGGTGCAAGGGATGGGATGAGTTGGAGAGAAACCAAGACAAGACAGTGAGAAGAAAAGGAGGGAATATGTGGGAAAGGGACAAAAATGTACTGAGCAGGAAACCAAGTGAAGGGAGAAGGTGAAAGAGGATGCGACCAGGATGGTCAAGAAAGGGACAGCAAGGGAACAGCAGAAAAAAAGGAACACAAGGTAGTGATAAAGGAGCCAGTGGAGGAGGGGATAAAGCAGAGCTCCTTTCTAAAAGATAAGAGAAAATGAATAGACTCTCCTGCTTGAAGCAGCCAGCAGCAAAAGGAACATATTACTGGGTTTGAATTCAACAAGAAATCTAAATTAGACTGGTAACAAATTACACAGGGATGTCTTCCCCCAGGTCAGAAATCACAGAAAGAATAATTTATATTCTCTTAAGTCTTATGATTTTGGGGTCCTTGGACAGGCAGAGTTGGAAATATACTGACTACAGAAGAGCAGTATCCTATCCTGTGGTGGTCTCTGGCTGCGCATCAGCCATGTAGCTGTATGTTCTTTTGATCACAGACATGAAATGCAGAATTATAGTAGTTATTCTTTGGTTTTCTTTTCCCCCCTGAAATTCAGCAGGGTTTTGAAATCCCTCCATATAACATTCTTGTCTCTTTGCTCACATGAAACACTCCTAATTGCTGATTATAAGATTATACTTTTTCAATATAACCTTCACTGATGATCCATTCAAAGAGGACAAATGGATGCTACTGATGGATGGAGCTGTGCTCTTCTGTCTGGGCATTCAGATTGAGATCATCAAACTCAGCGTGCAAATGCTTTATGGTAAGCACTTAGATATCCTGCCAGAAGAGTTTGATGCGATGGCTATTTGATTATTACTTATATTCCATTAAAAAAATATAGTAGTAAGCTTTTAAGGCTGCAAGGTCAAACTTTCAGAAGACAGAAGATTCCCAGGCTAAGGCAGAATGACCCTTCTGGCCTTATATGCCTATGCACTATGACAGCTTTAAATCAAAGGATCCCCTGCAATTTTTTGTAAGGGATCCCCTTATCATTCAATAATGATACTAAATGTTATTTAGGAATTACATTAAATATTTCCAAAGAACTCTAATCCATAAAAATCCATCACAGAAAGCTTACTTAATAGTTGATAAGTGGCAATCAAAGAGCTGAGTACAGTGCCTGTGGACCAGGAAATATCAGGCAGTGATGCTTTCTGCAGTACTTCTGACTTTGTCTGGAGATTTCTAACTGTAATTACTGTCAAGTATAAGTTTGTGCCGGGTTGGCAGAAATATGTAATGATGGCTTATAATGTAGATGTAAAATGTAATGTAGTTACAAATGCAACAGGTCATGTAATTAGTCTCAGTGGCATAATAAAACATAGCTGCATAGCAGCCATCACCTTCCATGCTGGCTGGCTGTGGGCTAAAATAAATTGAAGGGAGAATATGGGACTGTTCACGAACAGCACAACATTAATTCTCTCCCTGCTAATTGCCTTGTATGTAAAGACTACTCTCAGTCCGCAGCGACTGAGCATCAGCATGCCTGAAGGTGAGACACACGTGCTTGAGAGCATTTATGTTCCTGCTTGCTTGAGTGGATGGTCCATCCCTTCAAGACTCCTGTTTAACCAGATTCTAGGGTTTCACATCATGTCGGGTCATGTATGTTTTAATGGCAAAGTGAGTAACAATCTCCAGTGCTTCACTGGGAAAGCCTTCATGAATCCACAGTAGCATTGCAGAGAAAAGAGAGAAGAGGGGAGCGCCCTCCCATCCCCACTAACACCATGGGCTCTGCCGCCAGGAGAAAAACATTTCCAATTCAATTGTTTTCCTTGTGGCAAAGCTGAGATTCCCATTCAGGACATTTAAAAGCCATAAATCAAAGCATCCACAGTAAAACTAAAATTGGTCAAGATCAGGCTTTCCAAACAGGCAAGCAAATGCACATGATGGTAAGCTAAAGTGGCTCTAGTGCCTGCTTAAAGCTATCTTACCAAAGCAAGCGCACAGCTGCATTTTCTTTCAAAATACTACTGCAGCCTTTTAAGAGAGAGGGGGAATAATCTAAATTCTGGCAGCGGGGAATATTTCACAAATCATATATGCTTTGGCATCAAGCCCTTAAAGCCAGGGGCCTTTACTCACAGGCTTTGCTGGGAGAGATCCACCCACCTCAAGTGGGATTAATTAAGAGAGGCATGTATCATGCAAATAGTTTCTGTTTCCTTACAGAAATATTCAGAGCACATAACCCAAACCAGCTTTAGAATCAGAGCAAAGCAAGGAAGAAAATTGTTTCCTGCTCCCCTTACCCTTTTCCTTTCCCTGTACAGTAAGCGAGAACAGTGAGAAAATGCTGAGAGCTCACCATTTCTGTACAATTCCTTTGCTTAAATGCAAATAAAGTTATGGGGAAAAAAGCATTTTTTAAAGCAGGGGCTATATTTCACTACAGGGTTCCCAATTCTCCAAACCAAACTTGTGCTCAGCCACTCATCGGAAAAGGATAGTCAAAGTCTTGCCCCTGAAAATAATGGGTTTTTATCTTAAGGCACAACAGGAGAAAATTGAAAGGTTATATTTCTTCAGCCTGTCAGGATTTTCAACTCCATGTGACAGCAATGGGTTCTGCAACAAAAAGCTCCTTTGGAAAGCTAGATGAACACTAAAAATACAACTTTCAGGAAGCTAAACTATTTCGCTCAATATGACAGATCCTGAAACTTCAAG
Organism: Scolopax mira; assembly: GCA_004320125.1. NCBI lineage: Eukaryota > Metazoa > Chordata > Aves > Charadriiformes > Scolopacidae > Scolopax > Scolopax mira. The sequence goes on from BJBW01008396.1 coordinate 56,723, forward strand.
GAATCACTGCAGAAAATGGTGGTAGAACAGTCAGAGCACAGAGTGCCACTTCAAAAATAAGTCACAGGGAAGCTCAAGTTTCCACAAGAACTCTTCCTCAAAACTACTTTTTTTCCCCTTTTAATATCTCAGACCCATTTTCTGAGCCAATTTCGTATGATCCTGCGAAGGCTGTTATTAAAACCAGAGCAAGCGTAGCAGAAATTCCAGGGTTCACATTTAATAGGTGCAGGAGCCAGCTACACTGTCCCCCTCAGGTGATTTCCCCTGCAGCCCCTTCCCTGGGATTTCCTCTCCCTGGAGTTTAGTCAACAGGAGAAACCTGAAGTTTCAGCAAAATGGCAAACCCTTTCTTCATTCATTAAGCAGCTGAGATTTTTTTTTACGTCTGAGGCTTTCATTGCTCTAAAAAAGACATCTAGGAACCAGTCCAGAAGATGTGTATTGCAGATATTTTTTCCACAAAAATGTCAGGCAGTCATACATTCAATTGCATATCCAGCTACAGCATTTTAAAAACACTGACCTCCTTTATCAGCCCCTGCTTTGCATGCCACCAATGGCAGTTACGATTTGAGTCATTCACGGATTGCTTACCCAAGTGTCTTTTGAGTGCTAGAAAATTCATTTCTGGTCTCCATCCCACCTATCACTTCAGCATCAAAAAGATTATTATCAGTCATGCTCTTGGCAAGCCACCTCAGGAAAGCAGAGTTCATGCAAAATCACAGCCAGGCAGGATGAGGGAGACATGCTCATTTGCAAGGCAAGGTGAGAGACACCAGAGAGCTATGGTTCTCTTCAGTAGTACAACTGACAAAACACTGGACCTTATTTCTGTATCTAGTATGTGATTTATTCTCTGATGACACAGGGGAAACACTGGGGCCAGTGCCCTGCAGCTCAATCCCAGGCTCTCCCAGCAAGGGGATGTTGCTTGGACTTTTTCCTTTTCAGCGCAAAATTTGGTCCCCAGAAAGTCCTAGGTTTCTCCCCAGCAGTCCTAATGAAGCTATGGATATCCACTAAGATGAAAGAGTGCATTTCTTGGTTGCGCACTGAGGCAACAATACTATTTTCATAGGATATATATAAAAATACTTAATTCCTTTGATATACCTCATTTATTCTTCATATTATAAAGGGCAGTTATAGTAGAAATAATGAGCCTCAAATTTAAGTTGCTGACAACTACAACAGATCTCACCTATTTAAAGGAAAGTTATTCTCCAAAGGTTCTCTTCTCAATTATCATTTCTAAAATTAAAAATATGCACATTTTCTTTTTGTTTCTATTTAACTGGCATTTCTTTGCAAACTGTGACTCCTTTTAAGGTTAATTTATTAGAAATGGAAAAACCGCTTTGTTTCAACATGGCCTAATCTGCCCACGCCTCTCATAATTTAGGAACTTATTGAAGCCCTTGGAATCAGAGGCTTTCATATACATATATATATTTGAGTAGTTATGTTTATTATTTCATTGTGAAAATAAATATTAAAGACATTTTATTCATATAACTTACATAAAAAGTAGTTGATGCCACACAATACTATAAAATATGCAAAGCTACTTTAAAAAGTACTGATAAATGCAAAGCCCTGGGAGGAAAGGAAATTATGAAAATCCTGTTCCTTAACTAATTGTTTTGTACCATATGATCTACACTGTTAGACAACTATGGACTGTTTTCAACTGGCTGTAAATTACTTGCTTTGTGGATGAAGCATCAGACTCTTATCAGTTTGTTCTATTGGTTCTACATGGATTATTCTTGTTCTTTCCCAGAAAAGCCACTACTTCTTCTGGTGAGGAGTGAGAATGGCAGAAGTGAGTTGTTCTGAGCCCTGAATCTCTTCTGGTGGAGGGGTAGATGACCTCTCTCTCTCTGTGCACCCCTATGTGGGTACAATACAGCCAGAACAGGGGTTCTTAATGTAAGATAAGCAAGTGTCTTTACATTGACTGACTGGAACTTTTTTTTTTTCATGAAAAATCTTTTTAAAAAGTCTTATTTTGGCTAAAAGTTGGTTCCTCAAAACACCTTTGACTCTCTGCAGGCATTGTCCAATTTTGCTTTGTTACAAGACATTTTCAAAAACATTGCTTGACTTTCTGACACAGTGCAGAATCTGTCTGTTATGCTAGAGGGAGAGAACCATGCCCACCACCAGGAAGAACAGACATCTTACCTTGGGATGCTGGGAGGAGCCCGGGTTGGCCGAGAGGGAACCTGAGGAGGTCCTCCAAGGGCTTCACCACCACTTGGAAACGGAGGCAGTGGTCCTGGGCGGAATGGGACTGGAGGAGCCCCTGACTGAGGGCCTGGAGATGGGATTGCAGGAGCGGGTCCTCGGCCAGATAAGGGTCTGGTTGGGGGATTGTTTAATGTAGGCCTCCTCTGAGTCGAGGGACTTGGAGGAGGTGATCTAGTGAAATATCAGAGATTTAAGACGTTCAGTAAGGTGGGGCTTGGGGGTTATTGTTTTATTTTGGTTTATTTTATTTAGTTTTATTTTATTATTTTAAAACTTACATTAAAACCTTTGACAATTAATTTTTCTTGGCATTTTCCTTAGATGTCTGAGTCAGAGCATCACATATATTTAAGTCTCACACTTACCTTCCCCACAGAGAGCCTGATTTCTTACTTGTGATAATCAGAAATAAACATACAAGCAAAGAGGTAAATGTAATGGATTTTAATATTAGAGTTCTAATAGTGTTCGATTAAGTGGATTTTTTAGGACATGGAGCCTGAAATGCTGGATTACTGTAACAAGTTCCAAGAAGAGGCCTTAAGGATATAGAATTGGAGTGACAGAAGTGTCTGCTATGAAACAATGAGACAAGCTATAAATCCATTGGATAGTCTTCTACAAGGCAAATATCCTGTCTGGTGTTTACATATGTATCCATAGAACACGTATAAGTGGGAAAGTGTTCTGATTTCCCTCACAAATGTCATTAATGACTCGGAGGAGTGTCTGCCCAAAAAGACAGGCAGGGAGGGAGCTACTGATGCTGACAACATCTGCCTGTCCTAAATTTCACTGCAAATATGGATTTGAGGATTCTTACCTGTGGGCTTGCTGAAGCCAAGAGTCATCAACAGGAGGTGGTGCAGGTGTTGAGACAGTGCTGGTGCTAATATCTCCAATGATGGCTAGGGCTTCCTTTAGTGCTTGGTACATGCGGAGCGTTTCATCTCGCCTCTGTGCCTGTTCAGCTGACTCCTCCATTAGAGTGTTTTGGTCCTCAGAAGAATATAAGTGAGCCAGGAGCTCTGCGTTGATAAATTCTTTTACCTATTTCATCAGACAAAAAAAAAATCCCCACCAAACAAATAAACAAACAAAAAACCCTACTGAAAATAAAATACTGAGCAAATAACCTGTTTCTCTATAACCTTACATCAATTCTACTGGTCAAATCAGGGACTCAAAAAATGCTGAACTGAGATTGAGCTGGTGGTGCAGCAGCCTCAGGTCTAGCTGTGGCCCAGGAAAAGGCTGGCGCATGCAGCTGGGCAGAACAGCTGGAAAAGGATGAACTGGATCTTTTAGCAGCTGCCTGCATGCAGATGGGCTTAATGCAATTACAAAGCCACATTCTGAGACAACAGTTCACGTGTGAGGATGAGATGGTTTTGTGCAGACAGTCCGTGTTTCTGCATCTGTCTTTGAAACATCAGACATGGTTGGAGTTAACGCTGGTCTGTGTCTCTAAGGTGACACCTATTTTACAGTTCATTTCAACTTCCCATCAGCTCCCAGGAGTCAGATGGCATTTTGGACCAATTCTAAATGGCTCAGAGGTAAATGGCAGCTATTATCAATACCATCAGATATACTAAAATCCCCTGTGAATAGGAACTTTCAGACTTTGTAGCATCTTTGTCAATTGTTTTCTTAGCAAACATTTACCCTACTGTAAATGGGATTTTTCATCTCCAATAACTTGTCAGATTCTAAATATCCCATCCACATGCATTCAAAATGAAGGGAGAAGTCTTCAAGTAATCTGATTTACTGTATTGATTTCCTGCTATGCCTGCCCTAGTTATGGAAACCTGTGCCACATTAGGAGAGATAAAAAGCTAGAGGTACTCTGATTAAATAAGACTGTGGTAAATAGACCAACTCCTGACCTAGTAAATCCTTGCATTTGAAACTCTCATTGCTGTTCTGACCTATTTCTCATCTGCCTTTTTGTTCTATAAACTTTTTTGAGCCCAAGATACTGACGATAATATATTCCCAAGATTCTGATTACATAAACCTGAGCTCCATTTGCACATGGGTTTGTGCTAGTTTAGCAGTACTGATTTAAGTCCTGACAGTAAGGCTAAGGCAATATTTGTGTTCAGACAAGGTCAGTAAGAGCAGTCAAACTGCACAGGGATGGGACCCTTTATGGTCACCTAGCAATGAAAAGGCCAGGACAGACCTTACAGGGAAACAGAACCATATCGCCTGGGCTTGGTTGTCATTTCTCATTCATGTATGACAGGAGATGCACAAATTCTTAGCAAAGCCTTAGCAAAGCCTGCAAAAATTTTCCATGAGTCTCATGCTGTTTTCCAGTAGATGGTACTGATCAAGAGCCAGAGCACACTACTTTCCTCATGTTTGCCAAAAACCCCACATTAAAACCAGATATCATAGTTAAACAGCATCACATTCTACTCGATGAAATGAGCATTTTAATGGCATCACTTCAATAAAAAGAAGTAGTCCTAAAATTAGATTAAGGACAGAGCTGATTGTAAAAGCATTGTTAAACCACAAATATCTGTTTGAAAAAAATCAGCCTGTGACACTTATCATGAGAGATCCCTGTCTGCCACAAGCAGGAGACTCAATAACTCCCTGAACTCTTCTGGAAGGGGAAGACTGTTGCATTAAGGATGGTTCTTGGATCAACCACCTTTCTTCTGCGATTGAATGCACTGTACTAGATAGAAGATAATTTTCCACAATAGCTACTTTCTCCAGCTTGGAAAAGGAAGGGAAAGTGACACTTACTCTTGCCTTTGCTCCTTTCTAGAGAACAGGAAAAATCACAGAAATAGTGTAAAACATTCCTTCACAGATGACAGATCAGCAGTCAAAGCTGAACCACAGCACACATCCAAAATGCCAATGGCACAAAACCTGCCCTGTCACTCCAAAATGGGGTAAAGTAGGCTTGCAAGGCAAATTCATTCACCAGTAGGCAGACTACAACAAACAATACTGCTTCAAATGCAAACACAATCCATTCCTTAATCTTAAATTTGGTAGTAACAGGTACTGTGGCGTTTTTCTACTCAGTTGAGATTAGTATCAGCACTGCTTACGTGGTATATGCTGTCTATCATAAGACAAGCATTATATAATCTGTGATACTAAGGCACCATGAAATCCAAATTCTGAAATGTGTTTTGATTGTGGTTGAATTGTTAATGGTAACTTAATGCAATTCTGTGAGGTAAATGTATTTTCTTTTAAGGTAATTAACATCCACCCTAAGAGAAGAATAAGGCATGCATTTGAAATATAACAATCTAGGTTTAGGCCTCAAAATATGCTTAGGGACAGCATCTAATTATTTTGTGTGCACTGAGTTTGAATCTGATATTTTCCTTGAATTGTAAGTGCTCATTTGCAGGCCCACAAAGCAGAAAGGAAATTCTAGGGGGACTCAGGAGGTTATAATTGTCATAGAAACAAACTCCTTGGAATTTGTTTCCAGTATTTTAGAGGCAATATGATGGGGCAGCAGAAATTACAGAATATGATCATTAAGGGGGAAGGAGGGTGTTTACACTTAACTCTTGGTGGATGAGTTGGATTTTTGAAGACTCCAAGGAACACACACCTTAACCGGACCCATTTTCCATCACAGCTCCACTGCTTTCCACGTGTTTGCACAATCTTTGGGCATGGCTCAACTGTCTTAATTCAAGCCCTTCTTTTTCGTTTTAATAGTGCTGATTTTTTTAATTTTATATTTATATTATATTGTTTTTAATATGGTATTTTACTGCCTATACTGACAGAAAGAAGAGCATTAATGCTTCTAATTTCACTCTTCACAGTCCTTTAAAACATTTTGATTCTTTGCCACAAAATTAAATTTGAGGATTGAGGTGCAGATCTTAGCTCAATAGCAAGCCCAAACACAGCTATGGACTATGATGTCAATTGAAAGGTAGATGATGTTTTAAGCATGTTGTTTCTGTGTGCCATGATTGGTCAGCATGGCAGACTTTATTGATGTACCTAATGGCTGAAAGGGTTGAAAATGCAAATTCTTATACTATTCTACTTCTGAGTAAAGCACACACTTCTTAAGGGAGAGACCCTTAAACTATCCTATGTGATGAGGCAAGTGGCAGAAAATTTAATGTTTACTTTCAAAAAGTAAATTTTACTTTCAAAAGGTAAGGTTTACTTTCAAAAGCTCGCTGAGCTCTGCAGTTTATGAAACAAGAGCTAAAACTGTGGTAAGACTGTGGTAAATAGACCAACTCCTGACCTAGTAAATCCTTGCATTTGAAACTCTCATTGCTGTTCTGATCTATTTCTCATCTGCCTTTTTGTTCTATAAACTTTTTTGAGCCCGAGATACTGACGATAATATATTCCCAAGATTCTGATTACTTTCAGGATAAAGATCCCTTTCAAGAGGGACTGAAGTTGTGCTAAGTCAAAGCAGCAAGTTGCTAGCTCTGATCTGGAAAGAGTTGTGAGAACACACTCATCCCATAATGCCTAGACTGCGGCTGATTTCAGAAAAAAAAAAAGGGCAGTTCTATTATTCCCATGCTCTTTTGTAAAAACTCACCCATGACTAGTGTTATTTGGAGCCTGACCCCCCCTAAACCTAAAGAAGTTAATGGAATATCTCTAACCCTTATGCAAAAATTCTGCCCTTATTATGTGTACCTGGAAATCCCATTGAGATTTCCTGTCTAACCACCAAACTCTTAAGTACATCACAAATTCCACAGGGCTAATGAAATCAATCAGACAAAGGCTAGAGGTGGCTCTGAGTCAAAAGTAAATGCTACTTTCTAACCAGATTTGTCTTGTAGCATGTTGTTTTTGTAAAGACCAATTTGGTTTGATGACGTCACAGAAAAAGTGCTACCCGTAACTAACAGAAGCTGTGCTCTCCATTATTAATTTATATGGCAGCAGTGGCACTAATATTAAACTGAGTTTTCAATAAGGTCCATTCAGAACTCTGCCAGGAAGCGAATGCTGAGATCCTAATACAGCAGAAAAACAATGATATCTCAAAGCCATTTTTTTAACCAAATAATCTTCAGATCTAAGAAAGACACACACAATAAATCAACCAACCACATCTGCAACAGTGTCCAGGGCTTCTAGATTTATTCCTTGAAAACAATAACCTGAAAATATAAAGAAGCCCAAATAAAACAAGAACTGCTATAAGAAACCATGACAAAGGGATACAGATTGAAAATCAAGGAAGTACAACTCTGCTCTGCTGCTCTCACAGGCTGCCTAGATGGAGCTCCCAACTCCCTTTTCCTGTTATATCAAAAGTAACACAGAAAAACAACAAAAAAAAATCTACCTTTAAATAATACCTTATATTCTGATAAATATGTAAATAAATTCAATCTTTAGCATTTTGGAGTAAGCACTCAAGGCAGTCTGACAGACTTTGAGAAGGCTGCAGAACTTCATACTACTACAGAAGATTTGAATATTTTGTCTAAGCGTGGAACATTTATGGGAGCGTGTTTTTCTCCTTAGTACATGCTGTTGCTATTTTCAAGAGGTGTGTTTGAGTGTAAGAGATTTGACAGACATGTTAAAATAATTTAGAACCCTGGCTGGTACTTACATTATTGATCATAAGATGCATGATTGTTTTTGGAATCAAATCTCGGATACATTTGTTGATAATAGACATGTAGGAATCCACAAGATTTCGAATTGTCTCCACCTGTCTCTCCAGCTGTGGGTCCATTGAAAAATTGTCTGCTTGACCATTCTCATCATTTTCAGTCTACACAGAAGAAACCAAAAAAAAAAAAAAAGAAAAGTCAAGTCTTTCAGACTGCAGTAATGTGGAAATATATAGGGGAAAAAAACTTGGACTTAAACTGTAGTAATCCAGCCATGTAACTCATACAAAGAATGTCTGGAGGTTAAAATATGAAGTAATGGCCTGTCTAACATTAGTGTTTAGCATCATGAAATTTGGACCTTTAAAGGTTAATGCAATATGAGATGCAAGTCCCTCTTCACAAAGTACATTATATATTTTGACACAAATTTGTAATTTTATATTAAAGAAAGTTTTCAGACAAAGACACGTGGTAGTAAACGATCACTTACTGCAATCAAATATTTTACCGCTCGGGTTCAGCCAGCTTGACCATGCAAGAAAGCAGCACCCTAAGTCTGCATTTTGTATTTTACCCTCCTATGGGTAAAAAACATTCTTGTTATTTAAGGCTGACAAATTCCACAGTTCAGTCTCAAATTTGTTAGATGTGAATTGCACCTATATAAACAAAGGATTTATGAAGGACAACAGCAAAAGCACCATTGCTTCCAATGCTCAAGGCTCAGCATAACATAGGCTGGATTATATATTAGAGGTCTCTTTTTCATTGGACAGAAAAAAACTTCTTTGTATGTAAACAGCTGACCTAATTAAAGAAAATACCAGGTACTTTAACTGGAAGCTAAAAGGTATGTACTTTGCTTCAGTCTGGCCTGTATAAATATAAGAAAACCTAAAAAAAGAATATTAGCCTTTTGGTGAAAATCAAACTACTTTCTGAGACTCAAAGATGCAAAAAGAATGGAATTTCAACCTGGAAAGTACAAAGAACAATGTTCTTTCCCCAAACCCTGATATATAATACTTCTCCGTCTAAACGACCAAAGTCATACTAGCAGGAACTATAAAATTAAAATCTGGTTTTTTGGTACATAGAAGCATAACATTAAGAAACAGAAAGTACTTGCATAAAACTGAATAACCCAATAATGAGAACTAATTATTCCACCAGGCAGACCCCCTATAACCAGAAAAACTCCATTTGCAATATAGCATTTAGCTAAAATTTGCATACCACAAGTGCTTTACAGACTCCCAGAGCAGCTGAAATCAGTAGCTAAACCATTAGAGCTAGATATGCAAACATGTCACCAAAGAGGCTTCTCCCTGTATGAAATCCATTCTTGCTGGGCCAGAAAGAGATTCATAATTTCATCTCCTAAACGCAGGATCTGCTTCTGCTCATGCAGCATTGGCAGGTAGAGCACTTCATGTTTACTCCTTGTAAACTATGGCTTGGTCAGTCCACTCTAAATGAAATGGTGATGGTTGCAATTTGTTAAGTTACAGTTCTGTTAAGAAACAAGACCCAATGTACCATTTAGAAACAAAACTAAATGTTTGTAAAAGAATTTTCAAAAGTTCAGATTGTTTTTAATTAAGATGAATTACTGGAAAAACAACTAATCTATGGACTTTAAAAATAATTAGCAGTGTTTCTTGGGACTGTGGAGGGCACTGAAAGAGCTCTTGGTAAAAATAGTGGTTTTGATTCTGTAACACCAGTAGACACACTACCCTATAAACCTTAATCATTTTGTTAATAAAATGCATATGCAAAGAAGTCACAAAATATAGATAATTTTCCTTAGCCTCCATGTCCAAAAAGAAAATATTTTTCCCCATATACAAACAGATTTTAGCCAAGTAACTGCAGACTAAAAATGCCCCCTTTCCCAGTTTCATTTGACTTCCATTCTCTTTCTTTTCTTCTTCTTTGTCTATATAAAGTGCAGTTTGTCCATGTATTTTTTTCTTTTATTTTTCTTTCTTCATTGTTTAAATTACAGATTGCAGTAAGATTCTTAACTGGCTAAGCTGCAGAGTGACAGATGTTTATCATTATCCTCATCAGGAGAATGTAAAGCAAAAATAGTAATTTGTCTCTGATCTTTAAGGCAAAGGATAATAGTCTGCAAACATTTAACCTTTTATATACAGGCTCATAGGTGGTATTTACAGAAAGTGGATAATACTCCAGGAGTCTGTCTCTTGTTTGAAACTGTAATAGAGTTGACTTCATCCTGTTGATTTATTTTCTCTTAAATCAGAAAAGATCAATCTTTCATGAGTTTACAGCAACTTATTATGAAAGCTTCTGGCCATAGTATTCTTAACGATTCGATGCCTCAAGTGAAGGCTTTTCATGCCAGAAACCATCTTCTTTGCATCACATTATGCACACATAAATCTGCTTCTAACAGACTGCTCTACAGTACACCTACAAGTGTTATGAGGCTTTCTTTTGTAAGCTCTTTCTGCTTTGTGTCAACAGCAGCATCTGAGAGCAAGGTTGCCTAGCAAAGCCAGACATCACAGAAGATGATGCAGAAGACAAAGAAGACACAAGTGATGCAGACACCCTGTTCCATCTCCATGTCATTCTTTCAAAAGGGCTGGTTTTCTCACTGAACATCATGGTGGCACTGCTTCATTGCAAGCCACCCCACAGCCTAAGTCCCTGCTACACTGCATTTTAGAAAGACTTTTGCAAGTCTGTTGTAATGATTAAACTCAAACCAGAATATGTAAAAACCCCTCACATCCATCCCTCTGACCACTCTTCAACAGAATGTTCACGTAGAACAGAAAAGGAGAACAGAAGGAGCTGGGAACAGGTTTCTGTGCCTTCTTTCCGAGCAGCCAAGGCAGCCACAGTCCCTTTACAGTGCTCCTCATCCTTGAGCCAGAATTTGCTAGTTCCAATAGGGAGCATTAAGCAGTAGTGTATGAGAATCTGGGCTGTTTTCATTCAGTTGACTCTTGCTTAATACTGCTATTAATTGTTGACAGGAATGGAATATTATTACTTCAAACCAACACAACTGCAATTACTTCAGTAACAAAGAAATGATGGAAGAATCTAAAGTGCTAAAAAATAGGTAAAGGAAATTAGACTCATCTTGAAAAACTGAAATTCAGAACTTCTGATGAAAATACAGCAAAGCTACAGAAAAGTAATAGGTGAAAAAAACATGGACAAAAGGAAGGCACCTGGAAGCTAGGTCGGTGCTTCCATTTATATATACATAGCCACAGAAGCAAGGTCCTTCTCATCTACTCTATCTGCACTTTAGAAAAATGAAAATAATACCCATTCCTTACACTCTGCAGTGGATCTCACCTGTCTTTCAGAAGCTGCTTTCTGATCCTTGCACAGAAAGGTGCTACTTAAACACCAAGTATGCATCATTGCTATTCTTCTACTTTTCCTGAATTTAGATGTCTTCTGTACTAAGAATGTCTTAAGGATTAACTGAAGAGTCACACAAGAGAAGACTTAAAATGGCATGTGAAATCCAAACCAGTTAAGTTTGTGGGAATTTTACTGCTGGCTGCAGTGGGAATGGGATTTCACACTACACATGCATTTCTACCAGAAAAGTTATCAGTCTTCTGAAGACTATAAACTCTCTACTTCAGGAAGAATTATTTAATGTGGTACAAAGGGACTCAGGCATGGGGAATTATGTGCAATCCAAAAAAAAAAGGAATAGTACCTCAGAATATAAGGATAATTTTCCTGATTGTGAGAATTATAAGTGTGTTGAAGAACGTCCCAAGAAAATTCACAGCAAAAACTGAAAACAGTCTGGAGCTGGCCACACAGAGAGTGCAATACTTTTAATTTCCATGATTTCATTACATTCAGGGCAGCTGCCAGCATATTTAAGAATGTCTTGTATAACATTCCTGATGTCAGTTTCAAGAAGGAGCATTTGTCTAGCATTTTCATTATAACAGTGTATCAACCAATTTTCTGTAATCAAAAAGGCATTCTATTAAAAATGACTGAGAGGAAGCAGACTGGAATGTGACTGACTAAAAGGTAAAAAGTCAAAGCAGCAAAGCAATGCTTCATATGCTAAGAAACAAACCCATGGCTACAGTGAGAAACCAATCATTTAAATATTGCTTTAATATCTGATATTATAAAGATATCTTTAATATCAAATTGCAATGAAATTGCAATTTCATAACAACAACCGCAACCTGAAAATTAATCATTCTCTCAAGACTGTATCTATGGTTTAATTCATAGCTGCTGAACATATAATCTATTTTATCTATTCCTGTCCAAGAAAGGTTTTTCTTTAGTGTACCAACATTCAGCACATCACAATTGTCCTAAATTCTCCTGCCTTTTCATAAATCTTTGCAATTTATTCTTGATATTCTCTCTTCATTGCAGTTTGATGCTGTATATATAATTTAGCTAATATACTCTCAGCTGTACATAGCGTGCCTTTTACCAGAGGACTGCTGAAACCACATGATGGCTTCACACAGTGAGGTTTTCTTACTGGAAAGAACCACAAGTAAATGACAATACATTACTTTTGTGTATTTACAACAAAGCAAGCAGCAGAAAAAGAACATTTCCCGGGTAGCTTGGAAGCTGTCCTTTTCCCTCACAAAGGGTGACTTTGCCACTCTTCCATGCTTTCAGCATGTACTGACTTGGTACTGCTGTTGCCTTTACTGAGCCACCCACAGGCTACTCCTCTCAGCTACTATGCTTTCATTAGCAGCCTTGAACTGCTCCAAGCAGAGGTTATGATCCAGCTTTCCTTTGCACACCCGATCTCTCTCACTTCATACCTACGCAGAAGATACATATAGCCTGGCTCAATTTGATTCAAGAGTATTTAACTCTCTGGATTAGTATAAACAATTGCCTACTTAGATTCTTCTTTGTGGTTACAGACATTGTATAGTACAGACCATTAGCTAAAATCTTCTGCTGAACCAACATACTGCCCCCCAGATATTTACATAGCTTTGATGGTCCCAAACATTCAAAAACTGTTAGCCTCTCTCCCTGCCTTCTTCAATCAAGAAGCTGATTTGGAACTATGAGACAGAAAGGAATGATGTATTACCAGAATCCTGACATATTTAGAGATACTTTTATCTTCTAGTTCTTAACAGGTTGACAACTAATCATGTCAAATCAATCCAATCTCCTTTCAGAACAGGGATTCAGATCTTAAGGGTAAGGTATTAACATTAGATGCTACATATTTCAGACTAAAGTGAAGCTTTTTGACACAATCTCAAGTAACGTTTTCATCAATGGAAGTGTGCTCTCCCAGCAGTTACTGGTTAGATGCTCTTTTCCATAGAAAAGCTGTCAATGGTTCACTGTTAAACTGGAAAACTCTTACCAAGGGGACTTTCACATGGGCTATATTTTTAATGTGCTTATTAATGTCTTAATGCTCAGGATGGTGGATTACAGCCTGTGCTTATTACATTTACAGATGAGAATAAACTGGAAGAGGAAGTGAATACATTAGATGATACGACCAGAGTTCACTATGATCTGGAGAAACATTTTAAAAATCTAGATAAAATTAATGATAAATAGAAAATATTTGACTTGGGCAGGTATAAATCAGTTATAAACATACAGCATGAGAATGGCCACTAAAAGTGCAGCTTAGCAGAAGAGAAAGTGTGTCTTCCTGTTATGAAATCAGTACAAGAATTGTACATCCAATTCTGGTTATCACACTACCAGAAATTTGTAGCACATTTTGAGAGTCTTTAGAGGAAACCATTGAAGATGATGCTCAGAGCTCTGTAAAAGGAAAGCTCTGAAAGGAAAAGCTAAGACCAAATAGGACTGTTGAGTTCAAAAGAAACCACCTGTGGAAGGGGAGAGGAGTGTCTTTGCAGATAGAAAAAAAGATCAAACAAATATTTGGAAAGTGTTATATGGTAAAAGCAGTGAAGCAATAGATGGACTCGGAGAGTTACAGAATTTCCTCCAAAGATCTGACCAACATCCCTCAGAAATGGAACAGAGCTCTTGCCTTGAGGCAGGGGAAAGAACTAGACAACCTCTTGTAGCCCTTCCATGCAGTGGGTGATACTGGGTGCAAAGCAGCATGGAATTACAAGCTCACAACACTGCAACAAGAAAATGCATTTCTGAAAATACAAAAAAATTAATTCACAATATCTTCTACCTTTCTTTTTGTTTTATGCAAAAGTAAAGTAAAAAATAAAACGTTGTCGTGAATAGCCATCTCCCCTCAAAGAATCTGTACTCCAATTTCACCATTTGCTGCCATGTACATCTCTCACACAAAGGACTTTTACATAACCCTCCCTGCGCTGCAAGTTTTGATTCAGAGCCAACAGCTGCTTCATGCCTTTCAGGACAAACTGCTGGACAAGCAAAAGCAGAAATAGGCTGGCATAAGGAAAACAGCACCTTTGTTTATAAAACAAATACTACTTTGGAATTTGCAAACTTTTTAGTCAAAGAATTTCCTTGTCATAACAACACATGAAGTGCCCCATATTTATAAGAGTGCATTAGAAAAAAAAAAAACTAAGTTATGAGATAATATTAGCATGATATTTGCCATTATTTCAATGTAGAAAGAGGTCAATGGATTTTGAGAAGTCTCAAATACTGGTGAGTTACCCTGGAATTCAAGTCATGATGATGAAGACTCAAAGTGTGATGATTAGCCCAGAAAATGTTCAGGCTGAAATTTATTTGCGCATTTGCTACCAAATGCATGAAACACATTCCCAAAGACAATGGCCTGGTCCAGAAGTGGACATTAATTGTGAAGGAACAGGATCATTTGCTGTGAAAAGAGGTAATGAATGGGTGGAGGCATCAGCCGGACATCTGAGGATTAAAGGATTAAAGCTACTGGCTGTGGTATGCAGTTCCCCTAAGAATGCAAACAAATAGAAGTCTTGGAGCTTCTACCAAAGATGGTGAAAAACGAAAGCAAGAGAATTAGTCATCCATGATGCTGATCAGAGAAGTATTAAGAGTCATCATGAAGACTGAAACAACACCTTGCTTTTCATGTCTGTTATTTACCCCCTTATGAAAACCATTCTTAGAACAAACGTTGGCAGAACTGATCTCCATTGAAGACTTTTACTCAGCAGTAACCACCCAAGAGAGGGTCACTAACAAAATAGTTCTTATTCCAGCAGAAGTGCACAAGACTCAGTTGAAGGATTCTTTAGGAACAAGGAATTGCCTTATTTTATGAGATATATATGTGGCAAATAAGTGCTTAGTGCTTGGACAGTGGCTTGGTGAAGGCAAATCTTGGAAAACACACTAAGTTTACATTTCAAAGCACATCTTATGACTTCATGAGTCTACATGAATAATATAGAAGTGTTGCATGTTTTCTACAAAGTGTAATCATTTTAGAGGTAAGCACCCAGAATAAAGAATAGAAATCACAATTCTGTTTTTCCCAGATTCTGTACTGAACTCCTGTTCCATGGTCTGCCTTCCTTTCTTCCAGCTAAGTTGGTAACTTTTCAGTGCTTACCAGCCTGGTTTAAAGAAATTTGAATACAGGAAGAGAAGGGCAGCTTGCATATCTGTGTATAAGCTGGGAAGGATGGACTTGGAGGAGGCCTTATAGTGGGGGAGCTCTGTACAGAGTCCAATGTAGAGGCTCAATAAATTACAGCCTTGTCTTTTGTTTTCAGTTGATCTAATGCAATGAGTCACCTATAACTGTACTTGTTTCTGTAATTAATGATGTCTAGGAAAATATTCTGAAATTCTCCTCTGATAAGCACCTAGACAAACTTGATGTTTCCTCTCTGAGATGCAAAAGAGCACGTTAAACTGTTTTCACCCCCACATCCCTCGAGCCATGAGAAGTACCAGATCTGTCTCTGCTGGGCCAGACTAAGCCCTGGTTCACCACAAACTCAGTGCAGTGCCGACAAATGATCTCCATAGTAAATGATGCAAATAAGAAATGTCAGCATGTTCCAAAATTCCTCACTTAATCTTATTGCCAGTTGTATAGTCTGGATAATCAGTAAATAAATCCTTCTAACTTTGCTCAAATCCTTAGGGGCTGAATACAAAAAGAACATTTTCTAATTCATTCTCATTAACCTTCCCAGCTCTAAACAAAGTAATTTCCTACTTTTCTTAGCATCTGATTTTTCCACTGGCCTCTGCAACACCTGATTTAGCAGTAATGATTTCTCACTTGTGATTTCTGTTTTGAACTGGCATTGTTCTTTCTCCTCACACATATGCTTGCTGGAATAGCACGAATCAGCAATATTTAAAACCTCCCATTCTCAAGTTTGAAGTCCCTAAAGGGAAATTGCAGTTATGATGCCAAGTAACACAGTCGTACGTTATTTGACTTTTCCTCAGCCAGGCTGACAGCAGAGGGGGAGAGAGGGAGGAAGGAAAGGGAAAAGGAGAGGAAGATGGCATTTTAATAGCACCCACACTGGTTTCACACAGTTGGACCACTGTACTCTGGAGCAGCATCATTTCCTTTCCCCTTTGCCTTACAGTCAATACTGCTAAACCAGGCTCTATGGGAAGGATTCTCAATCTTTTTCTCCCAGCATGGACCACATCTTACATCTTAGTACAGAAATCTGTCTTATGGCCACCTCCCCTTACAAGCTAGCTGGCTAGCCCACCCTTTACCTCAAGTTTTGACAGACCATTACCAACTCAAGCCTTGCACATACCACCCCACCCACATCCCAGATGTGACTAAATGGGCCAACATCCCTGCCACAAGAAGATGGATTATTCCATCTCTTGCCCCAATTCTCATAGTCTCTGTAGTACCCATAGTAATTGTTTACCTGAAAAATAATAATAGCAGGATTGTGTTTTTAAGCTAATTTAGTGAGTAGACATACAAGAACCACCAGGATCTTTTGTAGATAAATCTACCTTTCTTGGATATTAGTCATGTGCCAAACATACCTTGGCCAGAGTTCTCATCAAAACATTTCATTTGATAATTCAGGTACTAAGAGTCAAAGCTCTCATACATGTTAATGGGTTTTCCATGAGCCCTCCATCAGGCAGAGTGACAGTGGTCTACAAATTCTGGCAGGAATCCTTAGCCCAGTAGAGCATCAATGACCACCACCATCCATACTCCCCATTTAAGAATTCCTTTAACTTTGCAAGTAAAGTTTGAGCAGCAACATTCCTGTAGCAGAAAAACCTCAAAATGTATCAGAAAAGAAATTTGAAAACACTGAGAGCTTTACTGGAGTTACACAAATATATATTACTAAACAAAACAAAATCATCCATTCAGGAGTATTTTGGATTCAGTCCACAAGAACAGAAATTGGGTAAAATTATTTTCAGGGAAGAAATTAATTGTGAACAACTATTCCACACATAATCTTAGTCCAAATGAAATTAGGTACTGTGGGTTAACAGGATGTTAGACAGATTATGAAGAAGCAAAGACCAAGACTGTGAAAGAGCAGAGACAAGAACAAGGACCAAAACCAAGCAGAAAAGCTAACAAGAGACGGCGCGTGGACAGCTCATGGTAACTCTACTGATTGGAGAAAAATCTGCCTGCCTGGCAGCTGAGATTTGGAATAAGGCGTTGATTGGGATTGATGTAAATGGTGATTGTCTTAGTGGAAATGTACTGAGAGACTTGAGAAACTATATAAATCAAGTGTTGTTTGTAATACACGATTCTGGTTGTAACTCCAACCTGAGTCCATCTCTTCATATGCTACAAATGGCACCCAATGTGGGCCACAAGTAAGGAGACTGAAGACATCTGCACTGGTAGTGTAGCCCGATCAAACTAAGGACTGATTCCATAGCCCGCTCATCGCCTTTCTGCTGGACAGAGGTGAGCGATTGGGAACTATGGGGAATTCTATGACCACAGAACATCAAATGAATCTTGATATTTTGCAGTGTATCTTAAAATACAAGCTTGATCGGTATCTACATTGTCTTTAGTAACTTTCTTAGGCTGGATCAGGAGAAATGTCCCAATTTTTCACTGATGGGTACCTTTGACAAAGAAATATGGGACAAAATTGGCACATAACTTTAGGATGCTGCTACAGGGTCAGATAAGACCGCAGCTAAGCATTTGCCGGTTTGCAGCAGATATCTGAAGCCCTAGTACAACTCCACAAAGGAACAAAAACAGACTCTGTGGAGAGCTCAATACATACTGCCACCCCGCCACCACCGCCTCTGCTTAATACCTGTATTACAGAAGAGGATCCCTCAGAAGAAGACCCCTTTGATGCTGGGACGATTAACCCAGACAAAGAACCCAACCTATTTCCTCCTGATGATAATTTGAGAAGGGCAATGGAAGTGAACCAATCCACCCGTGTGACTGCCACGGTGTGTGGGACCAATGTTGAAAATAAGCTTTAGCTAGAGGTGATACAGATATTTTACAAGCGTTTCCTGTGATGTCTATCAGGGACATTGACCCAGAGCATGGTAAGCCTTGCATTATGATGCTGTTAAGGAACTGAGGAAATCAGTAAAGGATTATGGCTTACAGTCAGCATACACAATGAGCTTATTAAAAGCCCTTGGGGACGCTTATGTCATGACTCCCCACGACTGGAAAATGTTATTACGTATGATCTTAGTGGCTATACAATATACTGTATTTATGACTGAGTACCACGATCCCGCGACTGCTACGGCAATGGATAACTTAGATGGCAATATAAATTATTGTGGTGTGGATGAACTTGTCAGTGAGGAGCCTCGAGCTACTCCCGACGCGCAAGCTCAAATGGACAGACAGTGTTTTGAGTAAGTAAAAGACATTGTATTGCGCGTGGTAAGCTGCTCCAGAACCCTCCTTTTCGGCTATCACACAAGCACCTGGAGAACCCGATATAAAATTTCTTTATCAGCTCCAAAATTCAGTAGAGAGATAAGTAGATAACTAAGCGGTTCATGACATTCTGATGAATTAATTAGCATTAGAAAATGCCAATGCTGACTGTAGTAAAGTATTGCAGTCTATTAAAAATGCTAACTCCACCATCACCGATATGATAAAAGCATACCAAGATATCAGAACAGCAAATCATAAAATTAGTCTTTTAACTGGCAGGTTATTGGCCCAACTCACAGTGGGAGCAGTTCAAAAGGCAAATTGCTATAATTGCGGAAAGTGTGGGCACCTTAAAAAAGATTGTAAGACCATTAAGCAAAGCGGTCAAGAAAATCGATCCATACCAACCTGACCATGCCGTTGCTGTAGGAAACGATTGCATTGAACAAATGAATGCCGGTCCAAATTTCATGCCGATGGTCAATCCCCTTCCTGGGAATCAGGAAGAAGAGTGCGAGACCATACGAGACAACAACAAATACAGCTCCAAGACAAAAGAGCAACAGCACTTAGGCAGCACACTCCAACCCACACAGCTGTAAGTGCACGTATGGACCTGGCCACCACTGGTACTACCAACCAGTAACTCTAGATACTACGGCAGTTGTTCTCATCCCCACTGGGGTGATGAGACCTGTTTGATCTATTTTCTTGACTAGGGGGATTTGGCCCCTAGATTATCCCTGGTTTTGTTGTCATTGGCCTGGTAGCTCTGTTAATGGTTACATAAGTTTGCCATGCTACCAGCAAATCATTGATACAAGCATAAATCAAACCATGTATGCCCAAATGCACACTGTGCTTGCCTTTCAAACCATGGTGTCAGAAAAAGAAAAGGATATAGAAACCTGCAGTAGTCAAGAATGCTTAGTGAAATAAATCTAATTACTCTATATGAGAAAGCTGTAAAAGAATCAATGAGCTTTATGTTTATGGTATGTGACTGCTATATTGTTACCATAATCAGCAGTTCATTAAATCAGCATAATCATTGTTTTGTAAGTTAAATTAAAAAGGGGGAGATTTGAGTTAACATGATGTTAGACAGATTGTGAAGAAGCAAAGACCAAGACTGTGAAAGAGCAGAGACAAGAACAAGGAACAAAACCAAGCAGAAATGCTAACAAGAGACGGTGCGTGGACAGCTCATGGTAACTCTACTGATTGGAGAAAAATCTGCCTGCCTGGCAGCTGAGATTTGGAATAAGACGTTGATTGGGATTGATGTAAATGGTGATTGTCTTAGTGGAAATGTACTGAGAGACTTGAGAAACTATATAAATCAGATGTTGTTTGTAATAAACGATTCTGGTTGCACCTCCAACCTGAGTCTGTCTCTTCATAAAACACAAGATATTGCTTTATGATACAGCTTCCATTTTGTATAAATATGCCAAAACCTTTCCAAGTATTCTACAAAACCAGGAGAAAATGAAAGATATTTTTTCTCCCTAAAATAAAAGTATATTTTATTTAAGAGACAGTGATATTCTGTTAATTTAATACACATGTATGCAAGCAACAAACATAAACAGTTCATGTTATAAGACCACATGATTGTTGTCACAAACCAAAATGAAACCATAAAGTTTAAACCTTAAGTCACTCTGACCATCTGTGGGGATGTTAAAGGACAACAGTGATGAGCACTCTATCTCAAGGTCCAAGCAGATACAATATGGAGTTTACCTTTGCAGTTAAGATTACTTGCCTTTATAATTGCCACAAACAACCCTAACCTCTCACTTTAGTTGGATATCTTTTGCAACTTAACATTTTAAATGAGCTATGGCCTTTTCAGTTCAAAAGACTGATTTATTTTTGCCCCTTCCGTCAACAGCAAACAGTTAAGTCAAGACTCATTTGACATCTCTGATTTTTCAGCTTTTGCACAGCAACGTACAATCAAGTGTAGTCTCACAGTGCAATCACAAATATAAAAGTTTCACTCTTCTTCCCCGATGGTTCTATTTTAAAATGTTTTCTGTAATAAAATTACTGTGAGACAGCTAAATCCAAGGGAGGGCATGGAACTTGAACCCCTGGCCTTACTGGCTGAGAGGTGAGACTATTCCTAACTGAGCCAAAGTGACACATACATAATATGCTTTCAAGGTTTTTAGGGAGCTCTGTCATGATTTAAAAACACTAAGTCTTTGTGGTACAAACCACAGCACAGGAAAGAACTGGGGCTCCCTTTTTACTGCTAATTTTAGCTGATGAATTGTTTATAATCTCCTGCAAAATATATAAAGCCTTATTCTGCCTTAAGCTAAGAGAGAACAGCCTTTCAAAACCGATTCTTAATCATAGTGTTCCCCTGCTAGATGGGACAGAGGCAGGTTCCAAAATTGTGTCAGAGTATATGAAGTGATAAAATGAGGATGGGTGAGCTATTTTTAAACACACTCAAAAACTTTGAGGTCAAAATCCCTGAATTTATAGCCTTATGGCCATATTAAGACTCATGGAATACATTAAGACCTGCATGGTGAGATTTAAGTATCATTTAATTTGAGACACCCTCTGGCTTCAGAGCATGTGTTCCCCACCAGTCTGCCTGCCAAACTGGGCCCCCCAAGGGAGCCACCTTTAAGCACAGATTATATTCCTACTGTAGACAGGCATTTGGGAGGCAAAGGAGATGAGATGCTTCCACCAAAGTGTAGTCCCTCCTCTTCTATTTTCCCAAGACATTTTGCAAGTGAGGGGCTTTCTTTTCCAGATGGATTGGGAACGAGTGGGTTAGAGGGAGAGTATGAAGATTCTTAGGCAAAAGCACATAATTGCTTCTTACTCTACCTAAGAGTGGAGCTTTTCCCAAGAAAAGCTAATAAGCTCAGGCCCTTATGATATTTCCTCACCGCAGTGTGTTTGCCATTTGAAGAGGGCATCTGGGCATCTGCTGGGACAGGATGGAGAGCTGCTGCCCAGTAACCTTCAGACTGGTTTAAACAGAAATGATCCTGCCCTCTCCTACACTGTTTCTTTCCCACTGCAGGGAGAGAGGCTTTACAACTCCTGAAACACATCTTAGACTTTTTAGAAAATCCATAATTGTAACAAAATCATTGTTCTTCTCATGGAAATAAACCATATACAGGCAGCACCTGGGAAGGAACTAGCACTGCCTTTGTCTCCACAAGCTTCCCAGCACTGCCGAGTAACACACCTGACCTCAATTTTGACTCATGGCAGCCTTTGGCTATGTAAGAGCTGTCACCCTTTATACACACACTGGTTTCTTTTCAATAATGATCAACATACTTAGAAAAAGGAAGAAAGCTACCAAGTGAGGAGAAACAAACTGGACAGACTTTCCCTGTCTTACAAGTTGAAATGGAAATGGCTCTCAGACCCCTTTCCCTATTGTTCTTGGCAGTGTACAAAAGTTTTAGGTGTGTTTACCTCTAGAGGCCAAATCAATGGTAGTAGAGGGTTTAGGGCTCTGAGGACACTGCAATATGATTTGCATCATTTACATTGTTCATTTTGTAACTGAGGTAAGGTTTTATGGGAAGCCATGGCACAGAGATGAACAAGACAGCTGTTATTTTGGAAAAGTTAGAAACATCAGAGAAAGACAAAAGGCTCTAAAGCCATTTTCAGGTGATTGGATTTATATGTCCAATTTCTGCAATTGCATTTATTTAAGCACCACCTAAATTTGTCATTTTTATTTTGATTTCCATGCAGTGGCATGTAACATAAAATACTAATGAATTGCAGATAGCCAAAGGAAAAACATTAGTCAAAAGAAAACTCAAACCTTTTCTTGATTCTTTATGGATTTATAAAGCAATAAACCCATTTAATATGCACAAAACAAAAGCCCTGTAAAAAAACGGTTAGTTAAAAAAAATGCTTAGTGAGCAGTTAAAAAAAATAAACCAGTGTTTTGGTTCTGCTAGTAATTAACATACACTCATGTTTGGACCAAAATGAGGTACTGGAAAGGATGCTGTATTATACCTTTCAGAAGACTATGATGCAAATATTAGCATTAGAGGGCCTCCCACTTGGAGCAATGCTGAATGGATTCATGTTCTTTACTTGCAACCTTTGCAACTTTTTTGCAGCCTTTTGCAACTATTTTATATTTTTTACAAATCCATAGTATTAGACCATCCTATAAGCATTAAAGACTCATTCTTTCAGAACTTTCTTATCTCAGTCTGAAAATGTTTACCATTACAATAGCAATATGGTGAGTTCAGAGACACTTTCTCTCCTTGTGGTCAAGAGATGTCATTCCTGTATGACTACAGACACCCATTACTCGAGAATTGTTCCTTTCAGTTGTTAGGCTGTATCCATCTCCAACTGCAGTCACCAGGAATCTTCCTCCCAGTATCCACCAGCATTTACTCAGACTTAAAACTACTGCTTCCTTACATTTCAGGAGTGGCAAAAAAGCTTTTCCTACAGATGCCCTTCATGAGCGACTTTCAGGCCCACAGAATTCCTGAATCCTGCTCTACTCTACAAATCATCCTACAGCTACATCCTGTACTCCTGCATTTCACTCTGCTCCCACCAAAGCCCCTGGCAAAATTCCCACTGAGTTTAATAGTTCTGTCCTATTCTCCCCTATCCCTAACCAAGGTTAATTTTTCTTCTCCAAGTATAAACAGAAATCAGCAGGTAAAAAAGTTTTGTCTAATGTGGCACTAAAGCTGTGGAATTTACTCCCATATGAGAATGGCACAATAAAGTCATTTGTTTAAAAGTAAATTGAAAACATTCCAGTCCTCTCAGGCTTACAACTATTAGCCTTAGTTTCTGCACAGCACTGTAGAATGTCTGGCATCAAAGGCACTTTGTACATTGCACTGAACTTGTATTGGACACTGTTAGTGGACTATTAATCACAGTGAACAAAGATCCCATGCAAACACAAAAAAGGACTGATTTTTCATATGTTCAGCATGAACTGGAAAAGGTTAACACCACAGTTTTCTGGATACTACACATTTTGAGACATGAAGTGTTGACAAGGCCTCTGAGAGGGTGCAGATTTTTCAATTGATAATTATACATATGACATTAAACGATTCTTATTTGTGCCTAATACTCTCTAGAATTAGACAGAAATATACCTTAACATAAACTAGCACAATTTAAATTCAGATGCCTGCAGATGCATGTACTTCTTTACACCTACATTAGTGTGTGCAGGGGCAATGGTTATTGGGAAGAAAATCTACAATGATACGAACCATAGTTCACACGAACCATGAATGAGCATGGCTGGAGAAAGTGAAGGCCTATGCAAAACACGCACCAACAGACCAACTAGCCTGAGGGAACACAACTGATGTTGGGAAGTGTTTGAAGAGGAGTGTGAAGTGAACCAGTATAAAAATGAAAAGTTCTGAAAAGGAAAACCAAGCAGTGGCCAAGCAAGCAGCGAAGGGGACACAGAGGAAAGACCGTGGTCTGGAATCACAGGCTGTATTTCTGGGTTCTGGTTCAGCAAAGGGATACCCTTAGGAGTCTGGCAATTAATTCATAAAGATGGGTATTAATGAAAGAATGGTACAGATAGAATGGTAAAAGATAACTAAATAGGAAAAAAGAATGAGCAACCTTGAAGGATTTCACCAAAGTTTTCAATGGATCTGTCTTACTGAAACAAACAGCATGAATTTATTAGTTAAATTTGTTCCTGCCCATAACACAAAAATGTGAGGTAACTGTCAATACAATAGGGGACTGAACAGTGTCCTGGAATAATGGGTAACTTCAAGGACTGAAAAAACTGAAACAGAATAAAATAATAGTTATATGCTGACAGACTAATGACAGCTGTTGTGCTGGACTGGGAGCTTATCAGCTAGCAATAACTAAGGAAAATAAAACCCAAACACCTCTAACTGAGCATCAGATAATTCTGAGACACTGGTATAATGAGGTCATGAAAAGACCAAATGCCTCATTAGGCTCTGTTAAGTGCAACTCAGAACCAATAGAGGGAACACTGTTTTGTACACTAGTGGTGCAATCTTGTCTGGGACAGAGGCAGCTATGTGCCTTCTGGTGAAAGATAAAGTTTTACACTTCCCTTGTTTCCAGGGTTGCTGAGCTATTTCCTTAAGTGAAGTGAAACTTCATGGCCAGACCAAGAGGATTTTAGCACAATTGCAGTGAAATTGCTTTTCAGCCTCCCCAGGGTAAAGCGCTGCAGTCTTTGGGAGCTCTAGACAGTTAAATTGAAATAGTTCTGCATCTTATATGAACTATATGTCTCTCTTCCTTCCTCCCCCACAAGGTCCTTGTCCATGTTCCAAAGCATACTCCCCTGCCTCAGAGCTGGAAAAAACTCTGCATCAGAGTTTTTTAACTCTCCTATTAATCTGGGAAGTATATCTGGGAGGAAAGAGCGAAGATATTTGCTTTGTGGTCTCCAAAAACACACACACACACACTGCTTGACCGAAAGCTGCTCCTGCTGCTTACTAGGCCTGGGAAAAGAGGAATGTGGCCTTTGGAAAAGACTTTTCTTAAGAAGCCACTGGGCATGGAGACTGTTGTTTGACCACTTTCTTCAGTGGGGGCTAGAGAAGCACTGCATGTCCCACAGGCCCATGCCGAGTGATTTAGGGAGCCTGGTGAGACTAAAGTAGAGAAGTGGTGTAAATAAACAATTCCCATTCCTGTCTCTGAACTGGAGGATCAGTCCTCTCAGTCTTCACCTTCTATGAGCTTGTATGTATGGAGGAGAGGGAACTGGCCATAAAGAGTGAGTGAACTGAATGGCAGGAGGAACAAACGGAAAGTGTCACTGTCAGTACAGTGAGCTGGTCCCACAGGGTGACTTGTCACTTTCTGTCATTCTTCCAAAAGGCTTTATCCAACTTGGTAAGAGCTTGTGACCCTTGTGTGAAAAGAGCAGGCTGCTGAAAAGGCAGGTAAAGAGCTGACTAAAGATCTTGATGCTCCTATTATCACTTGGGCTGCTGGTTCCTTGTAATGAAGAAGGGGAGAAAAAACTTCATCTGAGACCCTAAAATTAACATTTAAATTGATAAAAGCAAGTTGGACTGCATCCTCAGAACTAAGTATCACACCTGAGACAATCACCAGGTCAGTGACTTTTCTCATCTAACAGAATGTTGCTTTAGAAATAGTGCAGGATCAAATGATGCATTTGAGGATCTGCTACTCCAGCTAAATCTTCATATCCATCCTGTGAAAACTTTTGGGGTGTTTATCAGAAGGGGAATGGTAGAAGGGGGTGAGAGGGAGGTGAAGTCTTTAAAATATCATTTATTTCCTGGCTACCTTCCTTTCATAAGGAGAAAAAAAAAAAAAAAAGAAAAAGAGTTCAGCTTAAATTACAGGCATGCAGACAAGCTCTCTCAGGCCCAGAAATTCATCCTACATGTTGATTAACAGTCAAACTATTAGAGTGTTAGCATGAAAAATGAGCTAGGCTTCAACTGAAGATTGCCTGTAGCTAACGATGCAGTGGAATGAAGATTTTCGTTCCAGCTAAACCATTCCTGTTCCTGTAAAAATAAAGAAATCCAATCTTGGTTTATGAAAGAGACTCGAAGAAATGAGCATACTTACTGGCTTCAAATAATACCATGCATTTTAACAAATCTGTATATACAGAATATGTTACCTGTGAAGTCAAACATACATAGAATTGCATATATGTACACACAGAGTATAAATATCTGAAGTGAGGTCAGGGAGCAGAAGACCATAATCTAGAATTTCACATGTACAAGCACATTACAGAGTTACTAGATTTTAACATAGCTCCTGTCTCAGGCTAAAAAAAAAATTAAAATGTAATAACAAAAACACCACAAGGAAGTGCGGTGGGCTGTATAGCATCTGCCTGGCAAGGCTGCTTAACATAGGCAGGATTTGCCTGGAGATCTCTCTGTAGTTCAACCCCTGGCGCCATCAGTTGGGCTTGAAATCAAAAGCAGTGGAAGGAGGTAATTAAAAATGACTCTGCACCACTCCACTGGCAAAAGACGACTCCACTGCAGCCACTGAAAGAGGGTGGGAAGGGATTCAGAGGTATGTAAGGGAAGGCATGTGTCTCTCCAGCTTTAGTCATTTCCATTATGGAAACACAGCACTTTATAGCTTTTAACCTTTATGCCACTGAAGTAAAATATAAATTTTTTGTTTTAATTTCAGCACATAAAATGCAAACCCCAGTTTGGCTAATTTCAACAGCATGTTCTGCCCAAGCCACAAGTAAGGTGCAGAGTTGAAAAAGCACCACAAGGCAGAAAGCTGAAAAGTGGAATTACACACAAATAGTGATTGCCACCAGCATGTCTGTTGGCTGGACCAACAATTTTCAAGACTATGGAACTCAGAGAGAGTGTGGGGGAAGGCCATGAGGTTCAAACCATCCTGTTGGCTGCAGGAACAACCATTAAAAGAAATTAAGAGCAAAGTCAGACCCCAGAAGGAGCAGAAGACACTGTATTCCAACTCTATCCAGCTGAAGGAAAGTTTATATAAAAACAGTCACTTGGTTAGTGACTCATAAGGAAAGAATCCCTAAGCTTTCTTCAGGGAAACCCCAGTAAATAACATGTCTAAAAACTCACGAAGATGGTGTTTGTTCCGTTACGATACTCAGTCCACATGATAAAACATCTGGCAGCAGAACAACCTCCTGAGCACAGTTCTATTTGGGAAACCCAAAAACCAGTAAGAACTGCCGTAGCTCCTTACAAAGTCTGCCTCGCGTTCTAGCTCCTGTATGACGTGTCTAATGCAAACTGGGAAGAAATGTGAAAAGAATGCATTTTGTTACAGCATTGGAGAGTGCTTCTCTGCTGACTACATGCAGTCAAATTCTCAAGATATATAAATGCCTGGATTTCAATACATTCTGCATCTTTTATAACCAAATGTTATGGATTCAAATATCCTGCTGTACTACGCCCAAAGAAACCGAATGAAAAGCTCGCTGCATGCACAGCCTCTCTGGAATATGTTATCAGACACACAGCAGGCTGTGCAAGAAATAGTACTCAATCCAAAGAAGGGACGGATGTAACTTAAAATCTATAACTTCTCTGGCTATGAGGGGTTTTTTTTCTTTCATTTTCTTTTTCTTCTTTTTTTTTTTTTTTAATTAGCACAACATTTTGGAAGCATGTTGTGTATTTTTAAGCACACATTCCAGCAAAGAGATTTTAAATTCAGTAAAGTAAGTTCATAAAAATAAGAGTGATTACAGTGGTTTCCAAACAAATTACCAGATCTGAACACCGTGACGCCTGAACTTGGACTGACTAAAAAACTCTACTGTTGGAGATTCCAGGTAGGAATATTAACAAAAGCATTCTGTGTCAAGCAGAACTTACATTCTGTAGCAAAGCTGCTTAGTTTTTGCAGATGTCCAGGAGAACAGAGTGGAAACTTGGTAGAAACTTCTTAGTAATTTTACCTCACTCTCTAATGAATTTTTAGTTTGTTAAGTGTGAATGTGGACATTTTAATTTGCACTGGAAACCTCTCCTGCCCAAAGTTATTACTTTTCATACCAAACATATCGTGTTTTAGCTTATGCTGCTCCCCATATTTTCAACTGCTGTAGATCCATAGCAGACTGCAGAAATTTTCCAGGCTATAGCCAGAAACTTGTCAAGAAAAAAACTGAAGGTTGGAAGCATTGAAGAGTCATTCCCAAGAGACTGTGGAGTTACCATAGTAAAGCAGTGTTTTTCGCAAAATGCTCAGCAACAAGAGGTAGCATCACTGATATTTGAACTGTAATTTTCCATTGTCAGTCAGGAATTGAATTGGGAAGGAGCAGGGTATGTGTGACAATCTGTAAACTCTGGTAGATGGTTTAATGCTCTTCTATACATGATGGAATATATTTTATATAATATATATAATAATATATAATATATGAATGAAAGAGCACCCTAAAGGCCATCAATACTGAAGAAGCAACAGCTTTGCACAGAAAAAATGCAGCTGCAAGTAAGATAGATGCAACTGCTTTAAAACAAGAGCATCTTTTAGGCCAAGTTAACCAACCCAACATCCAAAATGGAAGATTAAACTAGAAAGAGCATAGGCAGAAACAACTTTGCCTGAAAACCCAGTAATGCACATAAGAGGAACAAAGTCACACTGAGAAGTAATGCATCCTTTTATCTTCCATTGAATTTCCTAAGCCTTACCAGGGAGAAGATGTGTGTTTAAGTACTCTGTTGTAATTTTGAGTTCCCTTGCTTTACTGTCATGTTGTCCATAGACAATTACTTAAGAACCTGGCCCTGAGGACAGTTGAGCTTCTGCTTCAAGGACCCGCTGTCCATGAAGGGAGAGTGAAGTAGCCTACAGTCAAGAGGTACAGACTTGGAAGGAATAATCACAGATTATTCTAGACACAGATCCCTAGAAATATAGGTAACCCCCCCAGTGGGATCCCATCAGAAAAGATCTGAATTTTGATGAGAAAATGTTGATACTTGAATACACTACAGGAAGTTCATTCAGTGTACATGAGCAAAGATACCACAGTTCTTTGAAAACACAGCCATACAGACACACTTATTCTGTCTTGGGTAAAATCCTTTGAAATAAAAGGATGTAGAACGTAGAGGTGTATATGCATGCTAGGATAGTTCACAATAATTACTGATTTTAAATCATTTCAACAACTGACCCAACAAAACCACTTGAGCAAATTTCCAATCATACTTCAAACTGACGTAAGGACAGACACTCAAATGAACTAGTGTCAAATTTTAGAGATGAATTTAAGAGAGCCTGGTAAATAAGCAGAACAGGAGGATTAATCACCACTTGTTCTTAAAAGACAGGCGGAAAGAAATCACTGCATACTCAAAAGATATTGGAGTGAAGTATTTTAGTATTTTTAAAGAACAGAAGATAGAGACTTCTTGCCAAACCTGCTCCAAACTACTCATAATACTGCCTTCAGGCTTGAGGAGAGAACTCCCATGAAAGAAATCATGCTCCTTCTTTACAGAATTCATTAGTAATAAAATAATCCTAAATCCCAAGCCCTCTGCTAGGCAGATCAGTGACAAACAGGTAGTTTGCCTCAAGACCCTCTGTTTCCAGAGGCACTCAATGGCTAGCGGCAAAGCTTTAACAAAATACACAGACAGGACACAGTTCCTTAATTATTCATTGATTCTCTCATGTCATTCTTTGACTGCAAGGAACCATGTTTTTAGTCTAAATTTGTAAAATGGGGTCCTGGTCCACAACTGCAGCTTCTAGACAAATAGTATCTATTCACAATATTAAAAGCAGCTGCTGGAAAGGCATCATGCTGTGGCTTACAAAAGAAACTGTACAAATAAGATGGAACTAAATAAAAGAAATATGACATGGGGCAGGAATCACAGCCCCAATCAGACAATGCCATGACTGGTTCTAGGAATGAAGAACTTTATTTTAGCAGAACACTAATTGGACTACAGAAAACATGGAAAAAACCAACAGCCCTCTAAAAAATACAACACTAAGGCAACAGACCCACTCACAAAAGGGCAAAATTCTAACTCTGAAAATTGACATCATTGACTTCACCATGCCCATCTTCCAGCCTTTCCATGACTGAGACTGGTTGCAATGAAACCATTTCTGGGCACATGCATTCACTCAACAGGTTAAGAGGCATTTCCTGCTGAGCAGTATGTAACAAAGAGTACAGATGACATAGAGTTGATGTTTTCAAACTATTGAAGACAAGTGAAGGATAAGCTTCCTAAAACTAGAGCCTTGATTTCCACCACAAGGGCAACACAGATAGTGTTAAGGACTGCAAACGATGCTGTATTATGTTCTCATTGTTAGCCTTAGCTTTAACTTTTTAATCATCAGTGCTCCCTTAACCAGAAGACACTGCTCTACAAATAGTCCTACAAAGGAGGGTAAGGATTTAGCTTTGTGTAGGAAATTTTTACTTGTACATACATACAGAGACGTACATTGGCCCACATATAGATATACCAACTCTGATTCACATATAGTCCCACAGCTCTAGATAACAACACAGTTGAGGCTGCCTGCTGGTGTTCACAGCGAGACCATTAGCTGCATTGAAGCCCTCAGCTGAGGAACAGCAAGGAACTGTGCTCGTAGCTCAGTGCACAGAACTGGCATGGAACCTTCACATCACTTGAGTGTTTGCAGCCACATCTCTTGGGTCAGAGGTGATATGAAAGAGAGGTTGAGCTCTTTGAGGATGCCTGGCTGTATGCAAAAGGGGATAAAAGCATAGCCTCTGCCATTTTGTTCACTGCCCTCATAGCAGAGGTAAGGACAATCTTGTGCTCACAGTGCTTCTGAGAATTTCCTATCCAAGTCAGCCAGATAACCTTTAATAACTGTAATTTAGAATTACAGTACAGCAGTTGTTTTCAGCCTGAGGTCCTGAGCAACTACAGACTACTTCTATACAGTGTCTGTAGAACACAGCTAGGGACTACTGGCCTATGACTGTAAAGACTTCTAGTTATTACATAGGGGTTTCTTGCTTCCACTGACTTTCCATTGGAAAACATCTAGTTTTGGAAACCTAGCAGAGCTTAAAACCACCCAACTACAAATGAATGCCAAATTACATCACATAAGACTAACTTTTCTCATGGACTTTATCGTCCTTGCTCTAGGTTCATTCCTTTAGTTGGTTTCCCTAAATACCCTTAGGTATGCTGCCCAGTATTGAATCCTGGGTGTCAAACAGGTCAAGATAATACTGTGCAATAAATACGACACAAAAGCTTGATTATCTGCTATTTAGATGGTCTAATATGGGCTTGACAGCTTGTTTAGACCATAGTGGATCATATTAGACTATTTAACTTGCAGATAGTCAACAGCTCATGGTAACTTTATATCTACTCACCACAGCCCTTATACCTACCCAAATAATTTCACATATGTTATTTGAGCTCAGTGGCATATTCAATGATATATATTTCTCTCTTTTAATTACAAATGATTTGATTATAAAAGGGGAAAAGCATAGTTTGGATTTAAAAGAAAAAGATTGTGAAGAAATCAGTAAGACAATCTATTTCTCAACTGCATGAACAGGGTTTTTAGGAACAAGAGTATGAAAGTCACCAAAGAATCGCACAGAAAAACCACCACAAAATGTCCACAGACAGCTTTTTCTGGTGAGAAATCCCAGTTCTCCAAAATCAGTGCAGACGATATATCAAGTGTCACAGAATTCAACAAATACAGAAGGACAGGGAAGACATAGGTCAAAAAAAGGGCCACCATGGATCTGGGAAACAGGTGGCACAGGATCTGTGGAGTGACCACAGAACAGGACACATGACATGAAAGGAAAGTTACATGAGTGGAGAATGCAGTTCCAGAATGGAGGATTTTACAAACAGAACATGGGACTTGAGTCTGACTCACTATATGGAAAGAAAGCATAAACCTTTCTTCACAAAAAAGATAGGGAACAAAGGTTAAAGAAATACAGGATGAACTATGCATCAGACTAGACATTGCACATCTTAGGTTTTGCCCAAAATGGAGTCCAGGAAAACAGCATTCAATTTCTCCTGGTCATCTTGTTTTCCCTTGTAAATGAGAGAAAAAGAAGTATCTGGCTGTTCACCAGCTGCCCTCCACCCTCATGTCCAATGACTAAATTTCCTGTTACACTGTAAATGCTATGGAAGAGTGAGCCTGGTGACATTTTTGGCTGGAAAAAATATTTTAAAATTTTATTTACTGACAGTTAGTACTGAGTAGTAGGTTTTTGTGCAATTACTGACTTTGAAGACAAAGAAGATATTATAGGATAATCTCAAAGTCTTGTGATAGCTGTGGTCCCCCTAATGGGTAACCCCATACTGTTGCACTAAAGGGGCAATCACACATTCCTGACTGTAGCTATCCTGAGACCTGGAGATTCAGGGACTCAAAGCTGCAGGTATCAGCTTGGAATCCAAAGGACCTTTGGGGCAGAGGTTGGTGCAGCACAGTCCAGGAGCACCATCCTCTCCACCAACCAACCATCAGTGCTTATTGACCAAGGCTGGGAAAGCATCCTTAGAGGCTGGCCACCCTCACTGCCTTCCCCAGGGCAAATCTCACTATGTATCTAGAATCAAGCTGATGATCATGCTCCATTATCATGAAAATTCAGACCGAGAGAGTTTTCACCTTTCTGTAAATCTTCAATTAAATCCTTCATCAGAGTGGAAGCAGTGCAAGAATTAGCTGCTCCATAAAAAAATGAAGAATTTAAAGATATTTTCAATATGCAGATTCTTTGCCAAAAGCACAGTAAAGAGCCCACCATGGATACATTACAGAAATGTTTACTCATTTCTAAATCTCCTGGAGTTTGCTTAATGTCAGCAGTCCCATTTAACAGCAGAATGTAAAACCGTGTGACAGCTATTGAACCCCCGACCCTGATAGGCAGTTACCAACTTTGCCGGAACTGGTTTTGAAATCATTCAGTCCGTTAGCCTGCATCTTGTTACCGTCACTGCAACTGATGCAATACTATGAATCTCTTTCTCCCTGTACATTTTTAACTCTCTCATGCCAGCAACTATTTTACTCTTACAAGAATATAAACGAGAGCTGCTCTGCTTCTTGAGGAACATTCAGGGAATGAGGCTGCACCTAGCTTTTGTTTGAACTAGTAAATATAAAGGAGAACAAGAAGACAGATTTTATCTGAAACACGTTTTCACATCCTTGGAACAGGCTGAAAAACAGCCTGCCCTTTCCTTTCTTCCCTGTATTTTGGACTGCTTTTGACCCAGCGTGTGTGCGCATGCATGCTTGCTTGCTCTGTTTGCTCCTTTAGACCGTGACTACATTGTAAAATTCAATTCATCTGTTCAAAGCAATGACTGAAACACTGACTGTCTATAAAATTATGGCATTTTTCCACTTTAAAAAAATAAAAAACATAATTAACACTTCTTCTTTTAAAAGTTATTTTTAAGCCTAGCTGGCCTGGAGCCAATTTTAGTCATAACTGAAGTGGATTCTTCTTTTCCTAGAATTCAATGCTTTCCTTTTCTAAAATATATTAGTTTAAAAAAAAAAAAAAAAAAGTAGTAAACCCATAAATGCACAGTTTACATTTCTGTCTATGGCATTTTAGCCTCTGACATACCAGTACAGTATGCTTTTCAACTTAATACTATGCAACAAATCCCAATGAGCCTTTACTTTTTCGAGTTTAGGAACTTAACCTGAACACAGACTTTAGCAAGCCCAGAGCAGCCCTCTAGCAGCCCTTTAGCAAGCCCTCCTACTTTCAGTTTGAATCTGGCTGGGGCACTCGGAGAGCATCAGTAATTGGCTGAGTCAAAGTTTTACATCTGGGAGGTAACTGAAGACCTTTCAGAAGCATGGCCAAATTTGAAAAAGAGCATCAGAGCCTTATTACAATCCAGAGATACACATGGCTTCTGGCACTCTATCTGCATTTACATATTAATAGCCAAGCATGAAATAGATGAACTGAGAGAGCTGTTGTCATATACATAGGTAGAGTGAGTATCCTGATTTCACTAAGTTCCCATTATCGAGGACTGTCTCTCTCGAGAGATAGTAGGACATCTGGTCTTCTTAATGGAGTAGCTGATCTGGAATCTGGGTTCAGTAAAACTAGCTCCAGTCACCAAAAAAAAAAAAAAAAAAAAGAGACAGACTTGAATCTAACATGCAAACTGACCTGGCAGGGAGAACATTTTCCTTCTCCTTTCAAGGGAATCCTGTTTTTCTTGAGAGAAAATTCAAACTCAATTACACTAATTGGATTTATACTCAGCGAATGTTCACACGTGCAGTATTATCTACACTGTGACAACTCCGTTAACTGACATGCAAATAAATAACACTATTTATATACTTAGTTATACACATTTTGTAAAAGGTATCAGCAAGCACAGTAGTGCAAAATAATTAAAAGACAAGAACTTCGTAGTCCCTTTATTCACAAAAAGAAATTTAATTGGATTTTTATTTTCCAAGTTGAATTTTCTCAGGTCTGATCTCAGCATTAAAATATTTGATTCTTCCAATTAAGCTAACTCAGGACTTAAGGAGAACAAAGGAAAGGTCTTTATATTAAAAGGTGTCACTTTGCTTTTTTGTGGGTTTTTTTTTTATTTTTATTGTTGTTTTACCACTCAAGTACCTAAGGATTTGGAATCAAAATTTATTAAGGCCACAGCATCTATCTAATCGTTTAACAATATTAGAAGCACGATGAAGATGGGCTTCATGAGAATATCACAGGCTTTGCTGTTGTTTTCAAACAGCAAGCTCTGGCGGGCTGTTTTGGGGGGACTTTTGTTTGTTTTTTAAATGAAGCTGGTGAAAATGCATAGCTTCTGTGTCTTCAGTACCTGGACTGAAGCTGTAAGACCCTGCAGAACTCTGTCCTATGCTCCATTCTTCCTGTCTCTGTACACGGCTGCTGAGTGTAGTTCAGTTTTAATATTAGTAAGATGGAGCTTGCCAACATGTGCTTATTGAATGAGGTAGGTCTCCATTACCTCATTCTACACGACCCTTTTACAGATTTTATCCAACTAAGCTTTTGAAGATATATTTATCATTAACCATGTGAGAAATCTCACTTACGTTAATGATTGTGCAACAATAAAAAGTAAAAATAAAAATGATTAGTAGTCTGGTGACAATTATAAACCCTCTTCCCTTCCCTTCCCCCTTTTTTTCTTAGGAAATCATTACTCCAATGTTTATTTTTATTTTTGTAAATTTAAGAGTGCGAAGCTAAAGGCAGAGATATAAAAGCAGCCACAGTCTGAAATGACACGATCCACAGAATGAACGCCACACCAGACAGCACTAGTAGGAGTGTTACAGCTCTGCTAGCTTCCCAGTAAATCTGTACCAGGACAGTAAGGAAGGATTATGCAGTTTAGCAGCATAAAGCTGTGCAAGAAGCTTTGAAAAATCATCCTCAATCTGCCATTCCTGTCTTCCCCTGACCTTTTCTCAAAAACTCTTGTCACCTCTCAGGTTTACCCATTTCATTTTCCACGCCACTAGGCTCAGAAATCGCAAGATCTTTGTGGGGTTTGAGCCCCCAGGCAGCTGCAGGTTAATTCTATTTGTCTAATTGGGACAATATAACCTCCAGAATCCAGCATGAATGACCTGTGTGAAAGAGAAGGGGGGACACAGATAAGGATACAAGAATTCTTACAAGGAACTGGATCCAAGAGAAAGATCAGGATGGTTTTCTAGAGATTTCTTTTAGAGTTACCTTCTGGCTGAGAGCCCAGGCCAGATGGAGATAATTTCTGAACTTGAAGCAAGAACTGCCCTTTGTTCAGAGTGAAAGGAGAGCTAACAGCTCAACCAATCCTCACATATTACAGGTTTCTTCTATACCTGTTTATAGCTATCCTGCCTTATGCTAGCAACTAACTCTACTTTAGACGCTACTGGTCCTGACATCCCTGGAGTGTCCCCCTAGCTCGTGTCTCTGGAGAACAGAGCTGGTCCATGCACCTCCTGATCTCTAGACTCACTTTCTGCCAGCCCCATGGGCTCCTTGGTGCTCCACCTATCCCCGTTTCCCTTGACAGAGCATCTACAGTCTAACCTCTCTCCTCTGGATATCACATCAGCATCACTGCAGCAGCAAAGCCTTAAGTCAGCATATCGTAAAGAAACATTATAAACATTACTTTCATATTTTAGTGTACACAGTTAACATTTACATTTCACACCATCTCCTATGTAAAGTCTCTCTC
This sequence comes from Scolopax mira, assembly GCA_004320125.1. Classification (NCBI taxonomy): domain Eukaryota; kingdom Metazoa; phylum Chordata; class Aves; order Charadriiformes; family Scolopacidae; genus Scolopax; species Scolopax mira. The sequence continues at coordinate 93,256 of BJBW01008396.1, forward strand.
TCCATGCCATCAATACACCACTTCTCTTAACCCCTCCCCATCCAACACTAAGAGCCCCTTTTCTCAGGTAGGACAATAAACCAGAAGATTTTGGTGCTTCTGGGCCCAGCTACCATGGAAACAGAAGCAGTCAAAAACTGGTTAAAAATATAAAATTAAAAGCAGAAAAAATTCCCCAACTTCCAGAACGTTAAAGCCCCACATGGATCTTTCCCAAATACCCAAAAAATACTTCAAGCTCACAATGAGATGTTGCCAGGCAATATTTCAGGAGCTAGTTTCAACATTTGCTATGAAGCATCTTTTGATGCATCAGATATATTGTCCTAAGGGGTTAATATACCAAAACAGGAAAGGCGGGGGGGGGGGGGGGGGGGGGGGGGGGAATAAGAGGATAAAAGCTGTGCAACTCCTTTCCATGGTTCGACATGCTCTCTCTGCATCATATTCCAAAGTGTGAGATGTGTAATTTCCATTCTCAAGCTCAGGAAAAATGGCATTAAAAAGTACTAATCCTGGGAACTGCTTATTAGTTTATCAGATCAACATCAGCAAAACTGTCTTTTTATGTGCTGCTTAGTTTCAAAAAAACCTACCATACATACTTCAGTTCTCCCTCTCCACACCCCACACCCTTCTGCTGCTGTCCAGCTGGAACACATCAAGGGTCTAGAAGCCAAGTCAAATGTTGACCCCACCCTCCTCCATCCATTTTAAGGCACCTTCAAAGCCAGTACACTGATCTAGTTCAGCTTAGCCAACAACGCCAGCAAATCTGTTATTTAAGACTTTAGTGCTGGGTTTTTATAACTGCCCATTAATACAAGCTTTGATGTGTGGTCAAAAAATCCAGCTGTAATGAGTTTCATCAGACTGTAGTAACCTTTCCTCACAAGGTCTTTATTACTATACCGTCATAATCTTTGGTCCCAATGCTGTTTTATAGTATCATGCTTACTGAACTGACTTGAAAAACAACACTCAGCAACACTTAACGCCATCTCCTTCCCCAAAATTAAAACAAAGAGCTGTTAAAAGTTTTCTACAAGACACTTCTGCGCTCTCATTCGTAATAGTTATTTGTTGTTAAGAGAATGCAGGTAATAGCAGCGTGAACCAAAAGAGAAACCAATTTTCCTGACAAAACCCTTAAGACAGGATATAAAAGGATTTTGTAAAATGACAAAGAACTTACTCTGTTGTTCCCCTTTGCAGGATGCAGCAAGGAGGAAAGAGGGGGGAAAAAAGAAATATTAGTTACATTTATTTTACGTGTATTCAGTCTAACTTCTGGAAACAGCTCAAACCAAATGAGGAACTGACTCGAAGAACATTCACTGAGTCCTTTAGCTAGATAGTTTCCAGGGAAGCATAGGACATTTGCAAAGGATTTAAAATGTTAAGTTGTAAACTCATGCTGTTTTTTTCAAAATCTCCTCTCAAACATTCTGATGCCATTTTTGCTTCCTCCAGTGTAAATCAGGAGGAGCTCCAGGGAAGTCAGTGGACACTAACACAAGGGAGAAGAAAATGAGGCCTGAAATGATCTAGGGGTGGGATGGAAGCCAGAGGGACTTTCGTGCGTTGGTAATACTGAACTTCCAGTACACAAAGCAACCCACTAAACATGTCTGCTTACCCTTGCATGACAGCCACTCCCTACGACTTGCCAGTGAACAGAAAGTTTCATGATCCAATGCTTTTTAAAAAGCAAATATTGAACTTTTAGATTAGTAATAAAAATAAGGAGGAGATGGCATTAGGGGAAGAGAGGAAAAGGACTGGATGGTGCTAGCAAGGTAAAGTGTGCAAAGCAAGTTACGACAAACATTTTTTTTTTAATTGTGAGTTTTGCCATGAGCTGGCATGAACAGTGTATATTATACAGTGGGAAGCCAGCCAAAATAAACAGAAGCCTACAGTTGAGAAATACAGTCTGGAAAGGTTAGTCACAAAGTTGTAGTCATTTTTTAAAAAAAGAGGGTTTTGGATGCATCAGTCCAGAAACTCAGCAGTAAAGTCAGCTGGTAAATGGATATCCCGTTTCAAAGTGAATTGGCCACAGAGTGATTTATATCAAGTAAGCTGACTTGCATATGGGTTGGAAAAATAAAAACACTGATTCATTGCTACCCGGGTGGCTGTCAAGCCCATGTCCTGACAAAAGCAAATCTCTTGGGTGAAGGAGGTGACTTGGCAAAGTGCAAAAGAATTTGGGGACTTATAGACCAATATTAAGGGATGCTTGAAGATAGTTAACAAAGGAGTGAATATATGAAAGTGGGTGTGCATCCCCATGAACCGGGAATGCAGGCCAAATGAAGTAAAATGGAGGAATGGGGTGATACCTGGCCTTTAATTTTTAATATATTAATGAAATTTGTTTACGCAAAAAGAAAAACTAAAATCAACAACCTTGGACTTCATTTACAGGGTTAAATTAGTAATAAAGGCTTCATAAGTACTGAGTCCCATTTCCACTATAGTTACACAATTTTTAGTAGCACTATTAAAAAAAAAAAAAAAAAAAAAACAGAAAAATTAATATTCTTAGTTGAGAGATTTTCCCCTAGTGAGAATTGAGAAGAAATCTCTTTAATTCAGTTTAATTCAGACAAGTTCCTACTTTTCCTGCCACTGCAGAAGTAACCCGGCTAGGGGCAAGTGCGTTGGGTTTCACATCAGTGTCCTTGTACACGAGCAGCCGAACTGTTAATGAAAGCATACAGCTTGGCTTTCAAATTCCAGGCTGCACACACTGCTCTGGCAGTTACAGAAAGCAGGCCAGCTTCGCCACTGCAATGCTGCAGGTTTACAGCACTATTAATCTATTTTTCATTTCTAAGCAGCAATTTTTTTTCTACTTCTGGTGCCAAAGCCTTGGATACTCAAATTTACCAGCTGTGCCTCACACATGAAAAAGAGTGAGAAGGTCAGTCTGGGAAGGGGCTAGGGTACCTCTTTGCCTTTTTAACTCAAGATTGCAAAGCTGTCGGGAAGCACTGAAGTAAACGCAAGTTGATGCCATTTCCTGTCAGTTTCTCTTACACAAAACCACAGTTCCTAAAATCTTCAAAGGAGAATAAAAGTCTTGGGGGGAGGAGGTGTGTTGCTAAACCCATTTTACATTGTCAGAGGAAGATATTAAACTGAGGAGTAAGCACAGGATTTTAATGAAATGCTGCTAATTTTTCTTTAAGTTCTACTGGAGCTTCTAAGGGACTCTGGGCCTTGGAGCTTTTGCTTCGCAAAATTCAAAAGTTTAACTTCACACTTGCAGTCCACATTTGAACCTCTAGTCCTGTAGGAACGAAAGTGCTTTGCAAAACTAGAGTAGCATCAAGCATCTTTCCTAAACAACTTGATAGGCTAGTGGCTGAATTTCAAATTACAGGGGTTGGAACAATAATATTCACTCTTTTTTTAATGTAAAGATAATTCCATCTGAAAGAACAACTGAATTTTGACTTCCTTCCACTTCTGTATTTCCAGGAAGTTTCTCATCTTCTATCTAAGAATCCTTTGATTCAGACCAACTTTAAACAAAAACGGGAATTCTTTATAAACATATTTTGAATACAAAATATTTTTAGGGGAAAGGGAGAGACAGGAAGAGAGAAGTTTAGAAATCCAACTAGTCTGGCTTGTTTAAAGATAAAGTAACAGATATATGAATGTGATAAACATGTCACAGAATACAAGATTAATCCAGAGGCAGCAACAAGCTTTTTGACATCATTATTAAAACCTGAGCAAGAAAAAAAAAAACAAGCACAACAATACCATAATTTGTTCCTAGTAATTAATTAGGTAACTTTTCATAACTAATTCTTCTAAAAAGACTTTTGATGGTCTTAAGCGGGAACTGATCTACTGGGACAAGCAATATACAGAGGAGTTACCATTTTTTTTTTTATTATTTTTTTAAAGAATGTAAAGTCTCAGATACCTGATAGGTCTCCTGCTAAATTTGTGTTTGAACTATTACGAAAAAAATCATTGTCATTATCATCATCATCACTGTTTGTTCCTATAATAATTGGACTATCCATCAGTTCAAGGATTCTCTGAAGTATCTTTTGATGGTAGCCTTGAAATTTGGTATGAAGAGAGGAAACTGAGGGTTGTTTGCGTAAATAGCAGGCAGAGAAGATGCAGACAGAATTATACTGGAAGCCATGGGGGTAACTCAATTATAAAAGAAATATGATGAGGAAGAGAAAGATGAAGACATGTAAGACAGCATCAGATCCTGGACTCAAGGGTCCTGGCTTTCCCATGGAAAACAAGAAGGAAGAAAAACAAAATCCATCCAAATCAAAGCATCATTTCTCAGAACAAATAAGGAAGGAATCTAGTAGACCTGCAGACTTACTGAAGAAAGGTAAACCATGCATTAAGAAACTTTCAAAAGCTGAAATGACAGGTATTTTTGCTAGTCACCCTTCTCTCTGGATACATCTCCTCAAACCTTCATTTGGTATTAAAAACCAAAATAATAGAGTTGGAAAAATATGAAATGGTAGTTGGGCATATTCCATTTCCCGACTTTCTATCTTTTCTGTTAAATTTATAGAAGTTTTTTAACTGCATACTGATCAGTTTGCTTCACATGATGATTAGCTGAGTAAAACTGCCTTTGGAAAGGTTTAGTAAGCATTTCATACAAAAAACCACGCAGTTAATCAGTAACATAAATATATATATGATTGCCTGGAATGCTTCTGTCTGTTCTGTAATACAGAGCTGGAGGGAATAAACTCTTCAAAGCACAAAGCACCTTAGAAGACATTAATAGAAACAATGAACTCGGGAAACCCGAGATTGCTCAACACTTTTACTACACAGAACCAATGAATAACATTTTGGAAGGTTCAGTTTGTTTGGTCATTTGTTGTTTTGGTTTTTTTAACATTGAGGTTTGATGCATAAATCGATCTTAAAATATTTCATTATGAGTATTTCAAAATTATCACAGAAGAGTATAACAAAAAGGCCACTATTTCTTGAAGTATCTGCAGACATTGTTTTTTTCCCAGATGATATAATCATTTTTTCTCATTCAAACAGAGCAGCTACTGGAAAACTTAGTGAGCTGTTTGACTTACTGAGGATTTATCAGGATAGACACCGGCTCGTAGCAGAGATGCCTTCCAGCTATCCACCTCCTCTTGGGAGTCACAGGCTAGCTCAAGGAAACGGTAATCCTTGTAAACATTCCTAGAACAGAAAGCACCACATTGTAAAACTAGCATTTTACTACTCTATATCATGCACGCAGCATTTTAAATTAAAAATCCTTTAGGATCAGAAATTACTTGATAATTGTTTTGGAAAACAGAGTCCATGGGACAGGTGCTTGTTTAATAACAATTACATGGAGTACTTAAAAATATCTTAGAATGCTACAGCACAGCCCTGGAAATAAAAATCATCTGAAAATACCGTAAAACTACTTAAAATCAATTTTCCAGCTCTTGCCAAAATGGAGCACTTTTATGAAAAAATGATTATGGTGATGCAGAGAACAAACAGAGATGACACACCAACAAAACCATGTGTCTTGTGACTGATTGGTGCTGTAAACAATAAATATCAAAATAATTAATGATTCGACTTTGTTCCACATTAAGTCTTTTCAGTGCATTTATATACCCTTTTTGGCTTTTAGACATCATCAGTAAAAGGAGAAAGAAAACAATGATAATCAGATATTTTAAACAAACAAAACAAACCTCTGATGTCTGCCGTCATAGTAAGAAAATTGGGAGATGTTTAAATAACACCTCTTGCAGGTAATTCATATAATTAGATAAATATAGCAAATCACTTAATGGAAGAAAAGAAAAAGGAGAAAAAATACATAGGAAGGTGGTACTTGTAAATTCCCCAATATATAGAACATATTTTCCCTTTACGGTTTAGCCATTAGTTTCTGAATTCAAATTCTACATTCAGACCATACTGCTGTAAAATTGTCAGCCAACAGTCTTTTAAGAAAAGGCTATAAGCTTAGCCCACAAAGGTTAGAAAAGCACATTTTGTTAGATCTTAACAGTTGCACAAGAATCAATCTTCCATCAGAAGACTGTTTTCTTCCCTTAGCAAGCTAGAGGGAAGGGGAAGTAAGGGTGGAGGGAAAGACTGATGAAAATGACTTAACTTTCAAAGGCAGTAACAGCAAGGGTTCTATGGTTTCATTACACAGCTATATAGGTAATTTCTACCCCACATTTTGAGGAAATCAATTTTAATATACAAACAGGAAATAAAGCTATTATTATCAGTGTCTGGACAGATTTATTTAGCATTCAGGGACTGGTGGGGTTTCACTGTCACACTGCCGAAATACAACTAACTGATGCAATTCCCACTCACAGAAGCATTCCCTTAACCAACAATGTCTCCAGACAGCTCCTAACCCTGCTTTTTGTGTCAGTCTCAGGAAATAGATGAGTAGAAAAATTGCAATTTAACAGTTAATGTTCATGCTGGAGCATGAAGAAGGCACGACACCTAATTATTAAATTATCAGTCATGAAACCACAGTATGGCAACCTGAGTATGGCAACCTGGCAACCCACCTCTGAATAGAGGGAAATCAGCAAATTTATTGATAGCATTCAAAACTGCAAAGAATAAAGGATATAGTAGATTTCCTTATGTTAGTGACATAACTCTCACCAATTTCAATGGCTGCATCTGAGCAGCCATACAGACAGGCATCTTCAGCACTGGGTTTGCACTACTCTTCGCAAGCATCTGGATCAGAAATGCCACCAGAGTGTGCTTCAGTGACACTCAGGGCAGCACACCTCCATTTCCTTCCCAGAGAAACCAGCCCACAAAGGGACAAAGAGACACCAAAGGGTCAGGGCCCATAGTTTAGGTAAAGCTACCAATAGTATGAAGGCTCTATGGGGTTTTTTTATTGATTAGAAACATAAAATTAAGCCTTTTTCTTCCCTGACCCTAAATGTACTAATCCTGCCTTAGGGCAAATAATAGCCTTGATGACCTCCTCAGATGCCATTATCTTGAACTGATTGCAAAACACCTGAATTTCATTCAATTTGCAATATTGTGGAACTCTGAGTCAACATTTACTGAACAAAACAAAGAACTCAATAAAAATAAAAAGAGAAGCAAAATGAAATTGCCAGAAGGGAAAAAAAAGCGCCTTAATTTATTATTTACTGAGATAAGATTTTTGGCTAAATTAACTATGCAGCTATAACTTTGAAGAAATAGGAAGATGAAATGGTGAAAGGGTACTCTCAGAAAAGAGGACTAAAAATAACATTACAACAAATAAAGGCTACAAAACATAGTGATAGGGTAGTTCCAAAAATACTTCTCTGCAAAAGCAAAACAACATGACACCAGCCTGTGAAATTTTTTCAGGACTGTCATGTTACATATTAAACTTCTTGACATTTTGTGACTTGCTACATCAAGCGTAGCCATACAAGAAGGGATTTTAGACAACCACTTTAAACAGATGGGAACTGGTAGTCTTTCATTCCTTTCTTTGTATCAAGACTTTTCCTAGGTCTAGAGACACCTTATGGCCAAGCAACTGGTGTCTTAGCTCTCCGAGGCCCCTTCTCACAGTAGCATTTGATGGCTCCACCATTTTGGTGTAGCTTCTCTTACCCCACCACCACAAAGGAACAAGCTTTAACCTTTATAGTATAAATGACGAACTGAAGGATATGCACACTGAGCCAGAACTCATAGGAAGCTTGCAGTAGGGTAGGTAAATGGATCCTTGCCTCCCCAATCTCCTTCCTTTGTACTAGACTTACTTTGCCTTCCTTTCTTCCAGAAAGGCTGTACAGACACAGGAGAAGAAAAAAAAAAAGCTGAAGTAACTTCTGAAAAGCATGTGTTCTTTTTCTGTTACTAGTGGAATCTTACGAAAACACATTAACATGTTTTATTCATTAGGAATTGACTGGCGTCTTCATGGAAAGCTGTAAAAGTGTTCTTGAAAACAATTTAGAATTTTTGCTTGGTTCTCTCTTCCACTTTTTAAAATTGCTGAAGATATCATCACAGAAACAGTTACTACTTTGTCCTCACCTACTTACTCCATATGGAATACAGTGAAATCATATTCCCATTGTCATCTACACAGCAGCTAAATGGGATGTTTTACATCAAAGAGAATGATATAATACAGGATACCAAGAAGTAAAAAAGATGAACTCTCAACAATAAAAGTCTTGTTGATATCCAGGCATCTTAAAACCTAAGGGACTGCAGAAACAAAACAGATACAATGTCTAGAAGTACAGTCTGTGTGCAACATTTCCCTTGAATATTTAACAATTCTTAAATGTGAACATATAAACGTGATATATGCATATAGATTTGCATATAGCTTCCACATCTTCCTATGCTGCTCCCTCCTGTAAAGTCTCATCATTGTAAGTTAATATTCCGCATAGTACATGGAAATATATCCATAGCAGCATTGCTGGAAATTAATAAAATACTACTATTTTTTTTTCCTAGAGTGAAAAATACACTATTTGTTATCTGCAGGCTTTATTATACCCTAAAAAATAAACAAACCTCAAGAACTGCATTTCAGAAAAACCACAACATAATTGCTTGTGGAGATGAACAGGCAATTGGACTAAAAGTGTAATTTCCAATTCTGGAATTCTGGCCTATTATTTGAAAGTCCAGCAAACACTCTGCTGAAACTTCATGTACTCAGCTTCTTCACCTTACTACTACCTTTGTTTCCAGCATACTGTATTCCTTTCCCCCATATATTTCAGGGCCCAGTATGAATTTTCTAATGCAGAAATTACTTTTACATTGTCCTTGTATGTCCTTTAACCTCTCCCATCCCAGAAGAATTCTAATATGAAAATGCAAGAATGGAGTAAACTATTTGAAAGTGTACAAGAGGAAAAAGAGAAGTGCCAGATAAGATTGAAGACTGAGCCCAGCTGTGAGTTACTGAGATTCCTGTCCCACTAGTCCTGAAGCCTGGCCTGTCAACATTGCATTGAGGGGAGGTTCAATTGCCTAACAGACAATTGATCTATATAATCCAGAACCAACAGGTGAATAACACAAAATTGAAAGTCACAAATAAAGAACTTTCTAGATACCTACACCAGTTGCACATTGCAAGTGCTTGCTCTCTGATCAGACTAAACTACCAGACCTCAAGATGCATAGCATCTCTCACAATTTCCTAAAAGGAAGGTTGAATATTTATCTCCAACAAACCTGGAAAGATGTTAAGGGCAACCACTGTAGGTGCATTGATATAGGTGCATATATATTAATGCATACCCACATATTAACTGTATCGTAACAGCTTTTAGATTGAGTTGGATATGGAACATTTCAGTACACAAAGATGTACTGTATGTGCATTTTCTTCACATAGAGAGAGAATACAAATGAAGATTAAATGAAGGTGTATTTATTCTTGCCGATATGGGATGATGAGACGGAATAGCAACTACAGAGCAAGAATATAAGAGAAATTTTTAGAATTGTGCCTATAAAACCCTTTCATACTCCAAAGAACATAGAACCACATTTAACTTAAGCAGTTGCACTGAAAGAAGTGAAGCTACTCATAGACTGAAAGTAAAGGAATATCTTATCTTACAGGGATTTCAAACAACTGTGCTTATCATCTCAAATAATTTTTTGATAAACATCTGGTCTTTTTATTAGGATGCAAGCAGAATTAAAATGAACTTTAAAAATCTAGAACCAAATGCAAATCAGCCGAATTTTAATGAAAAACACAAAAGATTCAATTCTTAGATATTTCTTATTTGATTTAAATTGAAATCTTACAGAATATGAGTTTCATACATAATCACCTAAGATGAGAAAGGGAGATAATAACAGAATCCAGGTACTCCAAGTATATATGCACAATTGAGAAAGATAACCTTGGATGAAACTCTACATTGCCTTATTCAACATGCAACTCCACTGTATACACTCTGCTTATTCAACATTAATCTTTGTCTACCATTTTAGACACCTGTAATTCTACAATGGCTGGTTTGAATGTATGCGCGATTTTTCACGTAAGAAAGCTCTACTAGAAGCTCTGGAAATCATATATATTAAAGAAACAAAACGGACCATCTGCTCTAAATTAACAGCAATGACTAACATTTTCTATCAAGGCATGCCATTTCAGATCAGTCCAATGTGAATGGTAATTAAAATTAACTGCACGTGTCTTGGAAGATTTTTTTTTTAATATCCAGAAAAACCAAAGAGTCAATGTCGGACACAATGTCATGAAACAATAGCAGTATTGGGATCTTTTCTAGTTCACACATCCTAATACACAATTTTAAGGCAAAAATTAAGAGAAAATATCCTGATTGCTATATAGACAAACCTGGACAATGAAGTATCCAGACTTCCATGTGTAATCCAGAACAGAGATGCAGCCAAAACTAACATTACCTAGGCCAAAATCGGTAGTGGTAACAGTAATTGGCATTAAAACATTCCATAGCTCCCTGGAGAAGAAGGTTTGACCATTTTCATGGGGAGGGATAGAAGCCTGTTTTGGAACCTACCTTGGGGCCACAAAATTGTAAAAGCTGCTCACAACTGTCAGAGCCTCATCATGCAAAGAGGGACCACATCTCCTGCTCCAGTTCCTGGTGCTTCTCTGGAGAGGGCAGCAGGACCCAGACCTTGCTAGGTCACAGTGAGCAGGCTGAACCAAGTTTACCAGCCATGACTTAGCCCATGCTGACAACACCCCATGTCTCTGGTAGGTGTCAGAAATGTTTCAGATCTCACACAATCACTTAGGGAATTTTTGTGAAGTCTAATGTAATGATCATCTTTAAGGTATGGGTTTGTCACCACTGTTTCCTTTCCCTCAGAACCCCTTTTTAGTTTGCAATACCAGTCTTAAACCTCAATACTCAAACTACCTATCTACCATACTATGTTTTATTTATCATACAAAGATATCTTGTCAATACGAAACAATAAAAGAAAAAATCCAGAAAAACAATCTTTTTTTTCCTTTTTCTTTTTTTTTTTTAATGGAATGGACTTCAGGGATAAAGGCTAATTATTTCTGTGGTTTGTATATTTTTTCCTATTCTTAAATACTGTACTCATCAGCATCTTATAAGCTTGTTTACAAATATTAACAGCTTTTTTTTCTAGATTAAATTTGTGAGGTTTTTTAGTTAAATAGATTCTCATTCTTCTATTTCTAACAGACAGGGCTCTGAATAGCTTACAGTCCAGTTCTTCCTGGGGCTTAGCTTTCCAAGTAATTCAAAAACAGTAACTAAACATACATCTCATCCGAGGATTTATCCTGGCTTCCATCCAACACCTCCTCTGACCCGGTCTCCTTTCACTAGTTCCCTCTATTTTGGCTCTTACCCAATTTCCCTTATATATGGATAGCAGTTAACCAGTTGCTGTCCATACAAAAAAATTCAGCACTTAAAGCTCTATTGCATCTGAGTCCCAGAGAAGGTTTGTGCTTCATCCCCTTCTAGGGCAATAGTCAGACAACAACATGCACCCAAAATAAATACTATCATACCTTTCATTTTGTAAACATAGCATACTTTCCTGGGTCCTACTAGACAACAGTTTCTTGTGCAATATGATTCCTTAATCAGATTATACTCAGGAGTCAGTAGCTAAAATCTATCATCTGGCAGTTCTATTTCCAGTTCTATTGTGTGCCCTCAAATCTTGCTTTTGATCACTCTTCTCTTGACATTCATCTGTTTCTCAGATTAAGGATCTGTTTCTACAATGAGCTTGCCCCAGACAGTCAGCTCTTATGCAGGGCTTGTAGGTTCTGCTTCATGATTATTGAGGAGCATTTAGCTCTCAGGAATCTATTATTGTAAAAGCAAAGAAGAACAGTTCTGTGCTTTGCATTTGCTCCTCACATTCCCCTGTCATACAGAACCACAGAGGTGAGGAAAGCAACGCCATTATTTGTTTTTGTCTGGATCCTAGTTGAGCAGGAAAGTAAAAAACAGGGAGACCTGGTGGGATCTTTCTCTGCAAGGAGAGGAGAATTTCACAGGCTGGTTCTGCATCTTTGGCTCCAAGGAAAGGAATGAGTCCAACGAGGAACAAAGTTTTCTGCATAAGAAAGACTACTGAAAAGAGACTCTCCACCAGGTAACTCTTCCTCATTGTACAGCTGTTACTCCCAGTATTGGACAGAAAGGCCTTTTCAATAAACACTTCAGCCTACTACCATTTTATAACCCCAAAAATCTTTACCTAGTGAATCTCTTCTCCCACAAAAGAGAAAGAATTCATCTCTCCAGACTTAGAGAAGAGGTGAAAAGGGAGCTTTTTCTCTGCTTGTAGCAAAAGAAGAGAGCTTTTACTTATCATTTCTCCTTTAATTAAAAGAGTAGTAATATTTAGATGAAGTTGTAATACAGTAATACAATTTATTGACCAATAAATCAGAAAAAAAAATGCAACTACTCTACTGCAAATGCAAAGGACTAGCTTAGAATGTCACAGAATCTAGTAAAAGTGCCATGTGGATCCTGTGGTTAACTGAGCAAGATCATGAGAAATAAGAAAAAGAAGGCTTGCCCTTCTTAATTAGGGAGAGATGGGACAATTGCATAGATCCTAAAGGGAGACACATTTAAGACTACAGCTTCTTGTCCTACACTACAGTACTTAGCTAAAAGAAAAAGCACCAATCGGCAAATAATTTTACAGGAAATACATGGGCAACAAGCAAAGTGTTTGCAATGAAATCCTAGAAGGAAAGTAAACTTTATGGCATGGGCAGAATTTGGTTTTTTTTGTTCTTGAACTGAGGCACAAGTCTCACACATTCATCAATGAGGACATCACAGGTTAATCTACTGTTTGTAAGCACAGGCACTGACAAAATTCTCTCTCCTCCATTCTTAGCTCTGCTTAAGAAAGTCAATCTACACAACTTCACATTATGTTCTATAGCAGTACTGTGAACATTAGTTTCTTTCCTACAGTATAATTATTTTCAAATACTTTTTACATATTCAATCTCTTTTCCAGTCTAAAAGACTTGTCAGCATTTTACTGTGGAGGAGAAAAAGATGGTCAACACTAAATAGCACTCATTTTCTTGATAGCTTTAGGTTTAGACACATCCTGCCTGACCCTACAACTCAACTTCAGTAATCACTTCTTCTTAAAGGCTCTACTCATATAGACAGATACGCCCCAAAATGATACAGGAGTCAAAGGGCACTCAGTCTAATATACACTTTGCTTTAATATCTAGTGCTGCTAAATTAAAACTGGAGGAGTACAACTCCAAAGGTCTACCACAATGTCTATAAATTAAGTAGATGGCTCTCTCAAAAACTTCAAATAAATTCTTTGCTTTGCTGAAATGCAAAATTCACCTCCCCATTCTTTAAGCAATGCTATAACTATTTCACACCAAGATTTTCCCCTTTTTTGCAGATTTTAATTAGAATTTAACAGGAAAATAGTTTAATTATTTCACAGTGCAGCCTTTTCATAGGCATGCAATTATGTTCACTTCACGAGAATTTATCTGCACTGTGAAATCAGTCGTCACAGTCTCCATTTACTATACATTACCAAGTCACATTTGATTCCTGTTGGAGAACTGTTGACTTCTGCAGTAAATCAAAATGACAGATACTGTTATTTTCCTTCTGCATCTATCCCCAAGCCTCAGCTAACTCAAGATGTTTTTTCCTTCTATGCAGTGAAATGAGCATTTTCCTGGTAACTATATTTCAGAACTGGAAAGGTTTTCATAAATGGAAAAAATGCAGTGCATAATCCAGGAAACTATTGAAATGTACAGTATCAGAAACATATGGCTGTAGCAAATACCTTTGCAGTGAGGGGCTAGGAATGAAAAAGAGAACAGACATTAAAATTCTTCTTCTAAAGGGATTTTGCTTGAAAATTAAACTACTTTAATTGAACATTAAGAAAGTTTGCACAGTCAATGAAAATAAATTGCTGCAGATTTTGGAAAGGAAAAAAAAAAAAGACGCAGAATAATCTACATGCTATCATAGAAGCTGAAACACATGATTTTGCCTTTGTTCTTTAATGATCTACATCTTAAAAAGCAAAATGGTTCCATAACCAGAGCCCTTAGAGGGCAAACTCAGAGACAGAAATATGATTTCTTTCTCAGTTGCTAGAGCTTTTTTAAATTAAAAATTACAAACAACTCTCCTGCCCCCCCCTTCCTGCGCGCCCCCCCCCCCCAAAAAAAAAACCAACAGAAAACCAACCAGCAAGCAAAAAAGCCCAGCTAGAAATTAAGTTAATTTTCACATTAATTTTGAAAAGGAAGCTGTATTCACACACATATTTAGAAATTATAAATCAACACATTAGCATAAAGCTAAAAACCAACAAGACTCCTAATTTCAATAGGTCTTTACAAATTCCCTGTTTCAGTGTCCGTAAGGATCTGGGATGGAGAACGTGGTCCCACATTGAGGGCCAGATCACTTTACTTAAGTAAATATCCCTGCTTCTGCTGACACAATCTATTAATTTATATATGATAGTGGAAAGTGATACTAAACTTGTTTTGACCAATTTGTGCCAGCAGGCAGATTTCTAAAAATATTAAAAATCAGTTGTTTTACAGTTAGAAGAATTGACGTTGTAATTAGAATTAAATAAATATTTCTTCAAGAACAAGTTATGTCTCCTTTTAAGCTGGGAGACTGTCTTCATAAGCAGTCTCTCCCAAGGCAAAGTTATTTTCTCATCTTATCACTGGCTGTCATGTCCTAACATGCCCATATAGATATAAAGATGTTTTTAGAGCAGCTTGCAGATGCTGGAGGGTCTACTCACAGCCCGAATGGGCAGGGTTATTACAGACATGGCAAACATTTTAGACATCTGATTTTGAAATCCGTCCTGTCCAGCGTGTGTGATTCTGTGGAAATGTGAGTGTGCAGATATATAACACCCAAATAAATATCAAACTTGCCAATGGAAATGCATGCTTTTCTTGTATTTTCACAGAAGTTCAGTGATTATTTAAGATGATGAAAATACTCAAATCAAAGGAGAAACAATGAGCTAAAATTAACAGATTTTTCACAGAAGGAACTTAATATGTACAGCTGATATCAAGCCACTGGGACAAAGCTATCTTTCTTGACTATGTACGTGCAATGTCGGCATGATTCACACATTAATTTCCAGCATCTGAAGATCATTCATGTTTTTTAAAACATGAGAAGTTTTTCAAAGCTTTTTTCTGTGCTCCAGAAATGCAAGTGGTCAAGTGTTTGAAATCTTATTCCCAGCAAGTATGTATGTGACATACTTTCAAAGGGCATCTCCTGGCAGACAATGTCCACATGTAGCCTAGCTGAGATATCAGCAAATGTAGGCAAAGCCTTCATGGGGCAGTTCAGAGCAAGACTCACATTGCATCCTCATGTTTCTGGGGCCAGCAAAAAACTTGACAGACCAGAAATCCTGTGCTTTGCTTTTGCTTTGCAAGAGGGAGGGGCATTCCTTGCTTCTGAAAGGGTTATTTCTGGCCAGTTCAGGAGTAACAACAGCTGGGTCAGCAGGAGCCACATCCAGCCCTCATCATCTCGAACAACATCTGAATGTATTGCCAAACTTTGGCAATGCAAGGGGGGGAACGGGTATGAAGGGACTTAGCAGAAGAGAAGGGGAAAACAAAGCATCTATCTGTGCTACCACTACAACTAATTTTACTTATTTTCCTGAAACAGAACTAACAGAATTGCACCTTATCTGCTGAAAGGCAGTTCCATTGAGACTGCTGCAAATGCAACTCTCTTAAAAAAAAAATAAAAAAATTTTACAGTTCACTTGTATGTCTTTAAGTGTTGTCATGTTTCCTTGACTTATTTGTGCACAGTAATCTGAATTGGCTTCCTTAAAGTACCCACACAATTTAAATCAGAGGATGGAGTCTGAAAGGAAAAATATGAGGCATATGCTATAAACACAATTCTAATTAATTAGGGAGGCAGAGGAATCTCATTTGTTCTCCATTCAGCAGTATTTAGACCCAAAAAAACAATAGACTCCCAAGATCACAGACAAGCAACATTTTCCACTGGAGAAAGTGAAAAGCTATGACGCTTTTGTGATTTACACCAGTTGAATCTGGTCACAAGGTACAGAAGTCATGAATGTTTTGGTAAGCCTAGGTGACTGCCAAACAAAACAAAAATAGGATCAGGAGATGATTATTCAGCCATACAGAAGAACTAGATGACTGATCATGGGGCTGTTTCACCCCATGAGTGGCTAGGAGGACACTAACCTTTCATCCCATGGTTATGCAACAGCAAAGAAGCAGATAAATTAAAGACATCAAGATCTTCGTTCACTAAACATAGTGGAAATACCAGAATTGCACTCCCAGTTATGAAAATGCTCCGCTAGATAGTTTAACTGAAGCATCTGCAGAATAGCACATTTTCTTACCTCTGCTCCGTGTTAAACAATGCAAAGATATGTTTGCTAGACATGAAGCCCTTTTCAACATCTCGCACTTTCAAGTTGTCCAAAGGAAGCATATACTTCTTCTCTTTTTCCTAGAAAAAAAACAGATTAAAACAACACTATCTGAGAAGTCTCAAAGAAGCCTGATCTCAGCAAGCTCTGTTTAGTTGGTAATGCCTTCAGTATATTTATTATCATAAGAGAATTTACAAAATTGAAATGTCTGCTTATCTTTTACAGACATACCTGCAAACAGAAATGAAACCTCAATTCTGACTTTTTTAAACGTTTCCGTACAAAAATTCCATCTCAAACACATAAATATATATATATATTTGTTACTTTTCATTCCTCTGAATTCTAAAAAAAGGTTAGAAGTAACTAAACAAAAGCATCTAATCAATACAGAAGTCTTCTACCATGTCTGTGTAGCAACTGGAGTAACCTGAGACATAAAATTCATCTCTATCTAGAATTACTATTACTAATTATTTAGGGATGCCATTTGATGATGCCAGGGATATATTTTTTCATTCCCCCAGTGGAAAATACAAGAATCATACAAATCAATCAAAATCATACCATCATCAAGGTTTTATATATACCATACACAAACAGACTGGCATCTAAGCAGCTTGTTTTCCAAACAGCAGGAATGATCTGTTCACTCTTGCTGTAGCAAACTCCTTTTGCATTTTCATCACAATTCTCATTTACAGCACATCACTATAATTTCATCTCTCCTAGGTTTTCTTGTTTCCCGACACTCCAAATTACAGACTAGTAACACTTTCAAGATACTTTATGATGTCAGAACAAAAAAGTCCCAAAACTGTTAGCTGTTCCCAGTGTGTTAAACTTCTCTCACATCCTTGTACTGATGGATATAGCAGGGAAAATCTCTCCATTTTGTTCTGCAAACACACCTGATACCAAGTAGAAGCGATCCAAAGACAAGAGGGGCAACACTTGCATCCTCATACTCTCATTTTTGTTTTGCACATCACATTAAAATTGCAAATTCTGCAGTACAGAGTTTAACAGCTTTCAAAGGCCATTAAGGTGCTGTTAAGGCGGATGCCACTATCATGGCAGCAATGGGGTGGGGAGAGGATTTATGCCCTGGAATTTGTGCAATACACACTTCCCAGAAGAAATACACAAAAGTAACTTCCACTGCACAGAACTGGAAGAAGCCCTAGATAAACTGAGATGTGTGTACTGTGAGGGCAGACGCAATTCAATTTGGCTAAGCCTCAGTCGATTGCAAAACTAAACTGGATGAGAAAGTACCTACCAGTGAAACTACAAAAATTACAGTGGCGTGTCCAACAATGGCTCACTTTCCTAGACAGCTTCATAACTGGTCTCAGTAGAGGAAAAAGCATATTTCGAAGGCCCTTCTGGAAAAGCATGGTTTCTCCTGTCTTGTTTTGATGAATACAAAAGTTATCAAATCAGGGTTGGAAGTATTAAATAAAAACTATCTGATGGATTTTTAAACTGTCTCTAGCTTAGTCATCCTAGAAATTATTACCCACAAAAGATCATACATATGTATATTCTTCACTCTCTTGTCTAACAACAATTCTGATGAAGGAGTCTCATTCTGTGCTAGTCTATAGCTATTTATCACAGTTTATATCTATATTCTGCTTTCAGGGAATATATAGTCTCTGAACCTTTGGCATTCTCCCTGAAGGGAGAATTTGTTGTCAGTAAGTATTACCACTGGGATAAATAAAAGTAAATTCATAATTTGCCAGTTAAAAAAAAAAAAGGTAAATAAATAGTAAAATAAATTAAATAAAGAATGTATAGATCAGATATCTTTGTATAAAAATTAGAAGTTCACTGTCCTCTAATATTTGTACTAATATATCTGTTTTGATATCATAAACTTATGTCCCACATAGTTCTGGTAGCATTTAAAAGGTAATTGTTATGACAAAGTGAATCACAACTGAAAAAATCCTAGGATATAAATTCAGAAAAGATATTGAACTTTGTATTAAAAGCAAATCACCTTTTTTTTTCCCAGTTGAAAGTTGGACTGCATAGTAATGTAAGATACTAGGTTTTCTATTTCAAACATTTAGGACAGGTTATATAAAAAAATAGTCTTTTGGGCAGAAATATCTATGTTATTTATTTCTAAGTTACCGAGAAAAAAAATGTAGATTATCTTAATTTTTATTCTTTAAAACTTGTCTTTCACTATTAAAGGATATGCTTATAGTAATTTACTATACAATTACCAGAAATGTAAGAAGTTTCTGATGAAGTGTTTGTTCTGACAGATACTATCTGCTGACAAACCAAGCAACCATACATGAGTAAAAATAGGAACTGATGAAAAAACTATTCCAAGAATCTGATTGTCTAAACAAAAATTCCACAAGCAGGAAAGTTTTATAAATGTTTGATGCCAAACTGTGAGAAAGTGTTTCTTCTGCAGCCACAAGGAAAAAGGAAATGCCTACTGAAGGCTAAGAAGTGGTTGGTATTTATTTACATGGCCTCCTACCCACATGCTGAGACAGAGCAGTTTCCAAGAAAGGGAAATCATAGGGTGCCTATGCTTGAAGAGAACACAGACAGTATGTCACAGACAGGAGATCAGACCTTAATACTGCTTACTTCCAGGAGAAAGGTATTACTGCAACATCAAACTGTGGAAGCAAAACCCAGAGAAACTTTTTTTTTCTTTTTTCCCCAAACAAAGAAGAAAGAAAAAAATAAATGGAGCATGAGCTAATTCACTAGCAGACGTACCCAACACAATTTCAACCTTAGACCAATTAATGTTATGTTATGGTGTTACTGTTCACTCAACTCCTGCTTAGACTTTGGCTGACCCAGCAGATGCTGAGCCCCAACGTGTGGCGAGACCCATGCCATTCAGTCAAAGGAGAGCAGGCCAGGTGGCCAGAAAGAGCTGAAGTGTCACTATCCACTGCTTCCACCTGCAGATTGCTGATTCCAGCAGCCATTACCTGTTGTCTGGCAGACTCATCAGAATCTTCTAGCTTAGGGAAATGGTAAAGACCAAACCTCCAAGCTGGAAGGTATCATCACCTTACCCAAAAAGCTTTTGAAGAGGATCCAACAGCAGCCGGACTACTGAGGCTTTTGTGCTGCCCAGTGTGATACAGGGGACCACGCACTGTGAGGGAGGACGAAGGATGAGTGCTCTCACCCTCAGCTAGGTACCTCACATTCTTTTCTTTTGTTTGTAGGTACAAAGATTGAGGTTTTAAGTTATGAAATCTTATCGCTTGAATGGCAAATAAGTGAACTAGTCTGGGAGAAAGGCAATTAAGCCTCTGTATGTTGTCCTGTAAATTTGAGAGATCCGAACAGACCTTGACATACGGCTGGGAAAAAAAAGCTCTAGCCAGGGCTATCTGTGCATGTTTCCCACCCTGAGAGGCTGACAGCCTAAGAAAGAGGGAATGTATGAAGCCTGGGAGGAATGGGGCTAGGCACAGTTCTACGAGTGACGACATGCACATAACTATGGGTCCAGTTTGTCCCCCTCAGCATTTGTTCTTTTTTATTTATAGATTTTTATTTTTATAATGGGGCAGAGAACTGAAGCGTGACATGAGGGGAAAAACCAGCACATGCTGATCTCATGTACAGACTTTGCCTCTCATTTTCCTATATGGAGTAGAGGAGAAGAAGGAAAAAGTGGGAGGTAGCATGGCCCATTCCTGTCTCTGTTACGTGAAAAAAAAAAAAAATATATATATATATACCCATAGTGCACCTTAGAAAAACAAACCAACTGCTAGCCTGGGGAACCTTCCTGCCCTGGAGATGATGTTTCACCACTCGTGGGCATAAGTAGCCCTCACATCCTTAATGGACTAGTTCTGTTCTCTGACAGGCAAGTAAGCTGCCAGGACTGACAGCATGATGTAAATATGCCATATTACAACTGCCCCTTCCTTCTCCACAGTTTAAATGTACTAAAAATAAATACTGCTGAAGTCCAAAATGGCACAAGGGATGCAAAAAATACAACAGCATCTCCCCTCCCCCAGCAAGGTCTCAGCCAGCACGTCCAAGCTAATGAACTTCATTTTTAGCCAGGGGCAGAGATCGTTCTCTGCTTTTGGAAGTTCATAGGCTCTGTCAGAACAGCAGCAGCAGAAACCTTGGGCACAATGTCAGCTAACTGGATTATAAGAATTACTTTGCTCCAAAGAAAAGAGGTTCTTAAGTTACTTCAACTTCTTCCAGTTATCAAAGATGATTCATTTTTATTTGTCACTTCAAGATGGCTACTGTGCAACAGCAACAGGCGGGACAAACCCCACTCCTCATCTTTTATGCTGAGGAACAGAAGCAAAATTCATGCAGGACAATTTAAGTATGTGATGCTCAAATACTGACAGGCAGGTCTGAGACTAAGCATTGGCCTAATCACACTTTCAGTTACATCACAGGGGATTAAGCCATTTTGCTCACTCCTTTGTAACATTTTTGAGAACACCAGTTGCCAATTGGGGCTTCATGACACTAACCAAACCCTGTCTATGCCAACTGTGGGGACCACAAGCCCAAAGGAATCAAGCTCCCAACTAGAAGTGCAGGCCACACTGGAAAATTTGGAACAAAGGCTGGTTTACAGCAGGATTCATTCTGTCCATCATTTGTACTAAAAGTACAACTCCCAAAAGTAATTTCTGCCCACTGATAGCAAATGTAGGTATCCATGAAACATCTCTCCAATTAGTATCAAGCATTAACAAGTATCAGGCATTAATGAGGCAAAATAATGAACCAGTTTAAAATCATAATCTGAGGAAGGACAGCTTTGAATTAAAGCTTGAGAACAGCAGATAATAAGGTAGACATTTCTGCCTCTGAAACAGGTTTACAGACCAACCCTGTACTACTCTATTTTTTTCCATGTAACTCAGCCCTAATACTTACCTGACTCACAGGCATAGGGCTAGACTTTTGGTTTTATGTTAACAGATAGTGATGGCAGCACGTGATATGAGAGTAACCTGCAATCGGGGTGCTAAACCGTGTAGGTGGAACACCAAAGCCGAGCAGCTACTTGGCAAAGCAGTTAAACAGCAGAGGCAGAAAATAATACCAAAATGAAGATGGTCTACAGTACTATATTTATCTAGATGGATGGAACCCTATCCCCATTTTACAAATAGGAACAGACACAAGAAGCAGTGGCTTGTGAACCAGATGAGCCAGAATGATCTATATTAAACTGAAAAGAAATAAAAATAGGAAGTGTAAGAAAAAGCTGATGGTGGGCTGAAACTATGCCTGTTTACTCCTGAAAAGTAAAAGCTCAGGTTTGTTTACACTTCGAAGCTGCTGTCACTGCCAGTGCAGAATAGCCTACTCTATGACATGTAATGGAAATGCAAACTATTAAGATGCCTCATAGCAACTTTCATAGTATCTAAATAAACATCCAAGAGTTAACCATACTCTAAATATACCCAATATGTTTCTATTTCAGTTTATTTTTCTCTCAGTTTAGAAAGCCGCACAGCATCTTCACAATGGTCTCTGCTTTTACCACACTTGGCTTTAATGCATCCTCTGAAAAACGAAGCATAAGATACTTTCATATTACTGAAAACTTTTGAAGGAAAACAAGGCAAGTTATTTCATTACAGACAACTTAGCAATGTTGGATTCAAGACTGAACATGCTCCTGGGTACAGCTGTAGAAAACATAATTCTATATGTTTTCTACATATATAAAATGTATATATAAACTGCCTATAAAATGAAGAAAGAGCTGCTTTAACAGAAAAATAATGCATACATAAACATTCAAACATTTTTATGGAAAGCATAGCAAAAGAATACTTAATAAGTTGCAGATGATAAGACCATATTTCTTCAACCTATGCACCTCTCTCTCCAATCTTCTACCATCAAATCCTACATGGTTTTAGCTGTTGAAGCCAAGCACTTTTCCAAGAGCTTCTTTTCTTTGACTACTGAAACCAGATTCAAACCACTATAGATCTTGATTCTTCAATAAAGCCAGCCACATGGGCATCAAGAAGCATTCACATATGTACAAATGACTCCCTGTGTGCTCAAGTGAAATTTTTCAGGCAAAATCTTTAGGCAGAAAACAAAAAAATGGTTTGATTATCTCACTTACTGAGTCTCCTCCACAGGCAGGTGGATTACACCTCCATGATGCACTACCATTTCCCTTCCTGCTCTCCTCTCAGTATGTGCCAGAAGTTTGTAGCCATGCTGCACCCTAATGGGTGTACATTACCTAGAGAGTTTTATTACCTATACCTATATTGACAAGAATAATCCGGTATGACAGAAAACTGTCACATATATGTGCGTATATGTATATAATTAAGTATTGACAATGTCACAAAAGAACCATTATGCAATGTAGAACAGAAATAATTCTAGGAAAATGCTAGAGGAAAAAATGTAAGCTCCAAATTGAAAATCTCAATACTAAAATGTGACAACAGCTTCGGGTGATAAGTCAGACTATTGTGCACATGGCACAGAGCACAAACACCAAATCTTATATTCCCTTAGCATTACAAGATTTTACCTTCTGCCATGGTGGAGGATAGCGAGTTCCTTACACAATTCAAACCTGAAAATGCCAAACCTGAAACTGCAGCTTAAAAAGGAAGAGCTGATGATAAAATCAAGGTATTTCAGGTTTAAGCAATTACAAACACACTTACACTTTACACTTCCAATTTTAAGACAATTTTTCCTAAACTTTTCTTTACACATCTGCTTGTTTTTCCCAGTCTTTTGTTATCTTTTCTCACAACATATTATTATAAATAATCAGGAGTTGTGTTACATCTCTGGTGTTTCTTCTGAATTCAGCTATGGGATTTAATTTGATGATAATGTTAAATCAGTCCTTGGCCTTGTCATTCATTTTACAGTGTGTTATTAATTTCCCACATTTTTCTCTCATAAGTACTGGTATTATATTTGTTTCTGTACTTTCTTTCTGCACAAACTCCTTCAGGAATAGAGCAACAAAATTTCACAACTCCTCATTTTAAATACTTCATCCTTTCAAGATATGGTCACTGTGCCTTTCTCGAATTGAGTTTAATATCCTGCTACATTTAAAGATTTCACAGATGGAAGCCAATATAGGATGTCCACACATCACTATTTTGCAGGACAACTATCCAACTTTAATCGAGGTTCTACAGGGAGCAGAAGCTGCAGCTTGCATTCATGCAGCACGCACTACAGTAAAACTTTGCAGCCCACCTGCCTACAGTTGGGCAGCCCTGAATCACTCCTCCTCCATGTCTGGAAGAGAAGATGGTCACAGCACACAACAATGAACCACCAGAATCCTTGAGGAATGCTGCGCTGACCAACAAAACTGTCCTTAAGTGGGAGCTAACAAACCTGCCACACCAAGCGAACTCCATGTGGTTGCTGCCTGCACAGCAGTCCCCACATCAGCTTAACAACCTTCCCATTGTCCGTCTCTCATTTTCCTCAATAATGAGCAGTCGCTGAGTGGGCATCTTGTTGTATTAGTGCAGACTGTGAATGGCTGGATTTAAAATTAAAATAAAATAAATTAAATTTCCAGTCATTTTGCTGGTAATCCCTGTGCCTTTACATAATCAGTGCATCAAACAGAAGTGTAATAGTTCCTGGAATACAGAACAAATTCAACATGATTTAAGAGATTGCCCCTCTTCAAAAGAGATGTTTATTTTCACAGGTGGAAGGGCCGGTCTTTCACTGTTCCGTGCTGTGGGGATGTGCTGTCAGTAGAAGGATCAATCTGAGAAAGGGCCTGATGAAGAGGAAATGTCTGTTTAATTCCTATTAGTTGGGATCTTGAAAGGTCATTCTGAATTTGGGAAATCTTGTCTGGGAAAGAAGCCAGCAATTTCACTGAACTGAAGTGGTGCTGCCATTTAAAATTGAGAGAAAGCCCTGACTGATGAACCAGTTGATAGTCTGGAAAAATTCTGCTGGATGTGTCTAGTGGCTGCTCTGAAGGTAGAGGGGGGAAAAAAAAAAAAAGTATCCTTTGACCTTTTTATCCTTTGTAGTAAAGCCTGCTTATGACAGCTTGTTTTTCTCTACTGGTACTCAAGTTTTTATTTTTCACTCTTCACCTACTGTGGATCATCTAACAATCACACTGGTTTGTAGGAGCAATAGTGCAGGATGAAGGGCTTTGTTGAAGCATGTTTGCACTGGCAGAGGACACAGAGTAACAATGACATACCAGTTCCTGGGAGTTTTGGCCTTTCAGTTGGGTACAACTTTCCACTCACACAGTTTACAATTTTGCTTATTACATGTATATAAATGTGTGTGTGTGTATAAAAATACTCTTACACACACACACACTTTTTGGTGGTGGATTTTTTTTCTTTGAAGGAAAAAGGTAATTCCCGAAACCTATTCTCTTTGAATAGAAAGCTCAGATTTCAGTGTTGAGAAGGTGATGGTCTGAGTGGACAAACCTCTCTGATTCTACTGACCTCTTGCATTAAGAATACTAAATTAAGGCTGAAAAAACACAGTAAGTTTAACTGTATTTTCAGCTTCCTGTACTCCCTTCAATTGCACCAAAAAAACAAGCCTCACATTTATAAGCCTCCTGCAATTCCTTGGTAGCTACATGAAGAAGATACACTACCCTTCTTTTCTGCTGGAAAGGCATTTCTTAGAACTCTTCTAGCTTTTGAATACATTTAAATTTCTATAAAATGAATCCTAGAAAAGCTTAAAATTAGGAAATCACAAGATATTTTTTTGGGGGTACCAACTGAAGTACCTGGAGAAACTCTAGATGCCTTGTGTCTGCGCATGCGTGTGTGTGGGGAAAAAAATCCTTCTTATTCAAATCAAAATTATAAATATGCAATTACATAATTACGTAAAATCCATTAAGCAGGATTTTCCTGAGGTGACACATCTGTCTCTGCAACAGTCCTGAAGATGTGACAAAATACACATACACGCAAAAATTAGTTCATGGCATTTATGCTGCCCTACTTGCTTGTTATCATTAAAAGCTTTCAGACAGTAATCAATTTCATTGTGCTGGAGATTACTGCAAAACGCATTAAGAAGTTCATGCCTGTGGCAATGGTCCCAGAAATATAAGACTTTTTCCAGACATCCAAGAGAAACTCTGCTATGACAGAGCTTCTGGTGTCAAGGCTTCTTCCCCAACACCCTTCCTTTTTTTTTTTTTAATAGCAGCAATTTTTTGAAAGGTACATTTGAGCTTTTTTTTTTTTCCTTTCTTTTTTTAAATTTTTTTTTAGGCAAGCCAAGATACTTGGATCATGGAAAACATTAACTGTCTGAAGATATCTCCTTTCTTGGTATACATAATATGTACAAATATACTCTGACTTCTTAATTTCATCAAAGAAAAACTATTATAATAAAAGAGCGAGAAAATTACCTGCTTACTTTATCATAACAACATTTCTGGTTTGTTTTTTTTTTTTTTTTGTAAAATAAGAAGCCCTAGGGATGTTTCTGTATTAAATAAACAATGGAAATTGAATACACCATAATAATCAAGTACTATTTCTACTTTGTATCAAGAACATTACCTTCAAATGCGAAGTGACATATGCCATCAAGTCTTCAAGGGAGTGGGTTTTGAAACCCTAAGTGTCTCAGATTTTAATAAAAGATATCCGAAAATAATTCTGGTGATGTGCAGGAACCACACACACACATCTACCCCACCCCCGTCCTTGGAAATTAATAGCTATTAGGTTGAAGCTTGCTTAGAAACGTTAATCAGGAAGAGTGTTTCCAAGCAACTGTCCCAGACTGAAACACTCCTGGAAGCTCATAGTCAAAGTTGTTCCTCAAGTTGTCTTGGGCTGTAACTTTCTAAAGACAGATACTGCTTCTCAATGTATATTATCTGCCCCAGTAGGTACTTGAACATGACTGGAAATTGTAGATTTTATTAACTGATCTCAGAAAAAGGAATCTGCCGAAGATAGGCATGGGAACTTGAAGAAAAAGGTTAGTAGAACAGCCAAGACATCAAACTATTACTTCTTAGAAGCAATTTTAAGAGCCAGAGGACAGCAGCAAAAGATACAATATCAAAGAATTCTTTAAAGCTACTGTCATTAAAAATGGGACAACAAGGTGCTAAGCAGTATCAGTCTACTACTGACTCCTACCAGTAGGATGTACGTATGAAGGGAAGTGTGTGTAGGAGAGCTGGCAAACATGGTGGTTTTCAATTTGCAGATGCTGTGTATTAAATGAAAATATTTAAGTGCCATACACCCAGAACAAGCTCTTCCCTGATAACAGCATGTCAGCTTTTTACATACAAATGCGTGTACCATGAAGGATACTCAACACACAGCTAGTTGTTTTGATTGTGCTGCTCAGCTGTTCACTCACAACAGTATAAAGAAAACAGAGTTCCTGTTCCAGTGTCACCCTAAGGGAAAAGTACATCAAGCTTACAATGTACTTTAACAGCACACAACTGAAACATATGGACAAAGTCTGCTGCCTTGGCCACATGCTCCCTTAAATGCCATGGCAGATGGTGATTTCAGACAGAGGTCATCAGTAAGTACCATAATTTGGGGAAGCTTAGAGCAGCACTTCTGGAAGGGAAAAGGCATCCTCAAACAGAAATAACCACTACTGATCAAGTGTCATCACTGCCCTCTTGTGCGATGGCAGATATTGATTAATTTCTTGACAGATCACCTTTGTCAGTTCCATACATGCTCACCTTTATGTCCTTGCTGAATCAGAGTGACAGGATAATCTCCGTACATCAAAGTCTTAGAGACTGTGAAGTACTTGGCACCAAAGGCAGTTCTTCTGCAGCCCCAGAGCAGGCAATGCTTATGTCCAGTATCAGATTATCCAAACCTATTATTTCACATCCGGGTAGAACAGAACACCCAGCTAAGAAACAGGTGAGTGAAACACTCTGCAAGCATAAACTTAGAGCAAACTTTCAGCCACATGGCATTAGTTTCTCTACATTGGAGGTGACAGCTAGAGGCTTCTGCTAAGAGACAGATCATGCACTGCCACAACCAAGACCTATGAACAAAGCAGTACTGCCACTGTGTAGTGCGAGAGGCACTGGAGGGAAGTGGGGTGCTGAAGTCAGGAGACAACATCTGCAATGCTTCTGTCTGCCAGATTAATTTCCACAAAAGCAGCCCTAAAGGTTCAGTCAATGAGAATCCATCATCTTCACCGTGAGCAATGAGCACAGAAACTGGGCAATGAGAGTATCTCTCAAGAGCTTCAGCACCTGGGAGGAGGTGGCATTTCCTTGGCTTCTTGCATGGTGGATGAGATCTTCAGTAACTGCCACCAGATTAAGAATCTTGCAGTTACATTCTTTTGCTACTGCAAAATAACATCCTCACTAATAATTAAAAAATATTTTTAATTGGTTTTTTTACTTTGTATCTCTTCCAATCCAAACTAACATCCAACCTTGCCTTTTCTTGCTATGACATTTTAAAATATCTCATTCCTCTGTATAAAATAACATCATCTTTAAAGAATTCCAGTTCTGCGTTGCCTGAATTTCTGCAACCAAGTATTATTCTGATTCATACCTAATACCCTCTTTTATTCCACACTGTTTGCCTAGAAGAAAATACAAATTGAATATACCATTGTGTAGACCAGAAGTTAAGACAACAAACACCTGCATTCCCTTAATCTTCTCCATTAAGATACTGCCAGTTGTACTCCCCAAGAACATAATCAGGGAAAGAGCTCTTTCCTAAGATAAAAAACAACTCTAATCAATAATCAATACAGCTGTAAGAACCATCTTCATCATGCTCTAAGAATCTGCAAAGAGTAGCATGGATAGCTATTATTGGTGAAATGATATTATGAAAATAATATCTTAAAGAGTCAATAAACAAAATGTCCATTTTTGCTGCAGCAGATCTATACATGCTTAACTCCAGCTGTTTCAAATAACTCATGAAGCACATGATGTCTTGGAAAGTCTCCATGAGTTTCAGAACTATATACAAATAATGACAATGCAAGAGGTAATGACATTATTGCAAACACAGAAAAGACAACAAAGAAGGTATATTGAAATCTGAAAGTTGAAACATGCCCACAAAAACATGGATTTTTTTGTTCTAGTATACAGTTGTATTACAGAGGAGAAAGATAACAGCCCTCTGCTTCTCTGGAAGAAAGTGAAATATTTATTAGGAAATGTAGCACTTCCTCAAGAATACAGGGCTTCATCAATGCTGACTCAAAATACTGTAGATTCTCAGTACATTTGCCTTAAACTTGTGGGACACTATTAGATTTGTAAAGAATCACTCCAAAGTACATACACTAATTCTACATAACATTGACATACGGCACTGAATTCCCAGACAGTCAGTCAAAGTTCTGGGCAGGAAACCAAATTCCTTTTTTTTTTTTTTTTTTTCTTTAAACACTATGTCAAAACACTCCTATTTCTCATTACTTCTGCTTTGAAAGATATACTCCATTACTCCTTAATGTCGCTAGTTTTTACACATACTGCACCGAATAAGAAACTGCTGCTGGAAAAAATGAATTACAACTGTTTTCTAGCACTGACATATTGAGATTGTTTCAACATGAAAGAGGCGAAGTGACAACAAAAATCCATGTAAGAAGACAACTAATTTACCAATATAGGTACAAACTTGAATTTTAGCAAGGAATCTGTAATAGTGAAACAAGCTATCAAGTACTAAACACCCCAAATTTATATTTTTCCACATATAAATTCATTCTAGGAATGATTCCAGAAAATAAATTTATGCAACCAAGCCTTATGGGTGGAAAGCATCTTATTATTAGTCAGTGAACTAATTTCACACACAATGATTCCTAATATAATCTTGTTATGTATTCTAAAGTAATAAAGAATAACATTTCAGTTAAATGCTTTTTTCTACTCATTTTGTTTTCAAGACACTCAAAGATACAAACCAGGGAGAACAGCTTATTGCAAAGTTGTCCATGGAATAGCAATTAAAAAAATACAACACAAAACAAAGAAAACCTTTCATTAAGTCCTTCCTCTGTCACCCAAAACTCTCAATATTGAAATAAAATGTTCATTAAAAATATTCCAAGTCTGCCCAAGAGCTACATAAACAACATATCAAGAAATCTGATTTTATGTAATCTATTTTTTTACATTTGCATTACCCAAATGGAATGTATATTTTAATTATTCGCTCAATTCATTCATTTTGCTGAAATAACATTCTCTTCCCCTTTGAGAATATTCCCAAGGTTATAAAAACTAGATAATCTAGCAGTTTAAATTTGTTTTAAATGTCTAATAATATATTCCACTGAAATAGATTGAAATAATGGCGGGTTTAAACTAATACATTACCAAACTATGTAATTGCTAGTAAGTCCCAGAAAAAACGTAGCAATAGACAAGGCTAAATGCATGTATATTTGAATAAAATACATTACAGACTACTGCCATTACTAGAAAAAAAAAAATTATCCTACCAAACCCAAGTGTTATAAGCCTGAAAAATTACAGTTAAAAGAAATTCACATTCCCTAATGGAAAGAGAATGCCTCAAGTACATTTCAATCTACCCTGAAATTGCACTTTAGAAATGGGGAGGGAGAGAACCCAATTCAGACAGGGAAAAATACACTCAAGTCAAAGAATACAAACCTAAGATTTTAAAAATCAAATTCATTGGGCAGCTTCA
This sequence comes from Scolopax mira, assembly GCA_004320125.1. Taxonomy (NCBI): domain Eukaryota; kingdom Metazoa; phylum Chordata; class Aves; order Charadriiformes; family Scolopacidae; genus Scolopax; species Scolopax mira. The sequence goes on from BJBW01008396.1 coordinate 123,528, forward strand.
CAGAGCCTTTACAGGAGAACCCAACTCTCCTTGCTTTTCTTGCATTCAATTCCCGACGCATCTCTCACATCTCCTGCCAAGGATATTTGATGCAAGATGTATTTTTAAAGATAGGAACTATTAAAATGCAAAGACAACTTTGGCCACAGATTGAATGTGGACAGAGACCACACTACTTCGAGGGACTTTTTTTGTAAAGGAACTGAAACCATATGTTGCATTCTTCAAGAAGACATTACATCCTTCTTCAAGCTAAATGAAGATGGGATTACAGTGGCCTACAATATTTTCAGCAGGCATAAACAAAATCCCAGACCCTTTCAGAACACTAGGACCCAAGATCATCTTGGAGAGAAGTGGCACGATGGAATTTTTCTAATGCTCACTGACAAGGACAAAGAGTTTATATAACAGGAATATGCCCCTTAATCTAAAAGAATTATAGTCTAATTACCATTGGATTCTAAATTCACTGATCTTAAACAACACTTCATTATTAGGATATTTCATTATTATGTCATTATTAGGATCATTTAGCACAAAAACTGACTGATCTCAGGTGCTGAGCTTCATAAAACCACATTTCTAATTAATTTGAATTGGGCTGTACGTTCCCCACTTACTCCTCAGTCTAAGAAAATCTTCACTGCCCTCACATACACACATCCAGACAGAAACAGCACTGCTTAAGAAAAAGCTATAATTACAGAATCACAACACTTGTTCCCTATTTATCCGTATCTTAAAGGGGATGTGGGGATGCCAGGGGAAAAAATCTAGTGAGAAGGATTTTAAAGCAGAATATCTCAAAGATGAAAATGAGAACATAGAAAGACCTACTGATAAGTATAACACATGGTGACCTGGGCAAGAGGCTGTAGAGATGGGAGTAAGGTTAAGAAAGTGTTATGGAAGAAACTACTGCACAGATATCTATAATGCTTGTGGATTGGTTTACTAATAGGACAAAAACAAACCGGAGAAGCTAGAAATTTTCATTACAGAATCAAAATTATTAATTAACTGATCTGACAGGGATAATTCACATAATCTGAAAAACTGACATATCTTTATATTCTTGTTTAGGAAGTCAGACAGAAAATAATTGGAAAAGCATCATCTTTCATATCAAAAGCACATGTATTCATGTGGGATTGACACCAAACAGGGAGAGATACGTTCTGAACGTTCCTGGAGGCAACTAAGGAACAAAGAACATCTGCATCACCATCAACAATGATCACTGTAATGATCCTCGGTACAGGACATGATGATAATGAGGTTTTTTAATCATGGAAAAAGCTGACCCACTGCTTGGTTGAGCACTGCTAAGTTCAATAACCTCCTCCCCACCCCTCATTTTTTCAGTTCTCTCAAGTGCCTCAGTTTTGAATCAACAGGTCAAAACCATAATAGTGAAAACTCAGTGTGTAAACTCTTATCTAAATTACATAGAGTGAACAGAAGAGCAAACCTGACTTCAAAAGGCCAAAAGTTCCTTGGAACCAAGCCCTTACACTTACTCTGCTATTTACATGGCAGCTAGCATCTTTGCTGTACAACACAACAGTCTCCATGGAAAACACAGAGAATCCTGTTCTCCTAACTTGGAGATTCTCAAATGTTTTTCTGTTTTAAGCATATTCTCTTTTTCTTTCTGCTCTACTCCAGTGCAGACAATTTTGCATACCATAGGCTTGCATCCACTAGCTCCTTCTCTCCAGAACTGCTTTTTGAAAATCCAAGGTCCCATACCACGCTCCTCATGCTCGGAGTGATGTGTTAGACGGAGCTTGGAGGGGGTGATTGAGACAAAGGCTCTAATTACAGAACTAAAGAACTCAATTTAGTAGGAATGGTGCAGCTACTTCTCAGCACGGGGCTGAAAGGTAGCAGCACCCTGTGCTTACCCAGTGTAAGAACTGCCAGTCTACAGAATAAGCTGCCAGTACAAACCAAACCTAGGGAAGAAGGGCATCTACTTTACACCATGCAATGGGCAAGCCCAGCTGAGCAGGAGACTCAATCCATAGAGGCACCTTCATCTTACAGAGAAGAGGTCAACTCCTAGTTCTGCTCCAGAAAAAAAAAAAGGGGGAGTCAAGACTCTGTGAAATAATACACCACACCTTTGTTTATCCCCTCTTGGCTGGGTTCCACCCTAGCCCAGGAGTAACTGGTCATCTTTTCCATTTGGTAGGGTAGGGTGTTGGTCCATCATCTCAGCAGCAAATAATTTGCAGAGAAGCATCACTTCACATGTCCTAAATGAAAGCTATAAGAACATGTGCACTGTACGCAGCAGAGGGGGTCATTATGGAAATAATAGAGAATTTAGAATTCTAAATTTTGTGTAACATGTGCCAATAAACTGTTGGTTATCCCCAGATTAAGCTTGCTATATAAATTATCCCTAGACTATTATTTTTTTTTCATAACCAAGGAGAAACATAGCTATAAACGTCTGAAGTCTTCGTTCACATTTTGACCTTAGATGCCTAAATGCACTTGCTCTGCTTCCACAGTGTAGAATGCCCTCCCAGAAAGCACCCATGTGGAATCTTCAGAGGCTATTTTTGAAAAGCACAATAAAAAGGCATTTCTTCCTGGAGTTTCTGTTGCTGGCAGCATGGCTTATTGACCACCTCTGTGGATGCCTACACTTTCCATAGTTTTTCTTGGATTAGGATAGGATTTCTTATGTACCCAGTACAAAAATCTAACTGAAAATTTATAGTAGTCAACAATGAGCCAGAGGAGGAAGCAGGCTTCTTTTTATGTAACTATGTACCCATCTTCACAGTGAAAAAAGAAAATATTTCCAAAAGGTTTACTGCAAATTTATTACAGCAATTAAACTGTCCAGTGAATCTCTGTCTGTATCAACTTATTTGATATTTACATCTGGTTTTTACATCAAAACCAGATGTAAAAACCATCTTTCATTTAATTTGATTATTCTAACTTGGGTAGAGTACGTACAAACAGATATTTTGGCAACTGGTTGCTAATGAGCTTTCCTAACTCTTTAAAGCTGTCCTTGCAATGCTTTGTCTACAGTATTTAGAAGAAAAAGCTAGGAATCAGAAAATGGTTAAAATCTTTCCTCCTCCTGCAGCAGAAAAATATTAAATCTCTTTTGCGTAGAAAAGGGTTTTTAAACAGGCTTCATTAAGCACAGCTTCCTAAGAATCCACTTTCTTGCTGGTCATTGCTTCAGTCTTTTTGTACTTCAGCTACACAGCAAAGGGTTAGTAAACCCATCTACACTAAAACGCCCATTGCTGTACTCCACCCATCAGGGTTTCTAACCTTACCAAAAATGTGCCGTATTTTTAACTCATTGTTGAGCACTGGCATTTAAATGCTTAGGCGACATGTATTTTTTGCCTTTCTGCATTGCATAAAGGATCTAAACACTGTCTATAAACATTTAGCTATTAAACTCAAATTTTAAAGGGAACATGCAAGATATTTTATGGGTGAGAGAGTTTGCAAAGAGACATTAATTTCATGTTTCCATTGAAAACAAAATAAAAACAATACTGTATTCAGTAGTGTAAGGTTCTTTCAAGCACCCAACTACCATTCTGTATCTTTAAAATTAATTTTCTAAGTTTTTGAATGTTGTTTTCTCTAATATAAACAGAAGATGAAATCAAACAAGTGACTGACTTTTGCATTTCCTCTATGAAAGCTGATAAACAGAGACTCTTTAAACAAAGCACATACTTAAGCTGTGACCTCTACTGATGCTAAGCATCCTTAAGAGTAAGAATTCAGCGCAGTAAGAATGCCCGCAGCTGCACTAGAAATGAAAAAAGGAAGCCATGCAAGGAAAACAAAGTTTCATAAAGCCAGGGAGTCAGCCAAATGCTGCCCAACTGTCTGCTGTGGGGACTGTAGTATTCCATTAGATGTAGTTCCTCTTTAGCATCTGGCATTTGCTGCTTTCACACACTGATTTAATTGAAGACAGGAATTGCTACTTTTCAAAATGCTGTCAAGTATGTAATGTCAAAGAAGATATTTTTACTCCTTAACTTTTTCATTATGGGAATGTTTTGTTTACATCTAACAGATAACAAAATCACAGATTGAAGTCTGACTTTATGTAGGCAGTATCTCCTTACAGTGAGTTTAAAAACACAATAAACAGCAGAAACAGGAACTGAATCATAGCTTTCAACTCTTCATCCTATGTTTTAGTTACATAACTATTCTTTTTTGTAAAATGTTTAAACCACTGCCCTAAATTTTTTTCTAACTTGTTGGCCAGGTAATAAAATGAAAAGGGCAGTACAAAAGTGAGAAACCAAAAGGAAAAAATTTAAATAGGCACATAGCACATTAGGTATACTTAGAAACATGAATTAGCACATGGGATGTCTCTCATAAAAGATCATAGAATCATAGAATGGTTTGGGTTGGAAGAGACCTTAAAGACCATCGAGTTCCAACCCCCCTGCCATGGGCAGGGACACCTCCCACCAGACCAGGTTGCTCAAAGCCCCATCCAGCCTGGCCTTGAACACTTCCAGGGAGGGGGCATCCATGATTTCACTGGGCAACCTGTTCCATTGTGTCACCAGCCATACACTAAAGAATTTCTTCCTAGTATCTAATCTAAATCTCCCCTCTTCCAAATTAAAATCGTTACTGCTTGTCCTGTCACTGCACTTCCTGACAAAGAGTCCCTCTCCGGCTCTCCTGTAGGCTCCCTTCAGATATTGAAAGGCTGCTATAAGGTCTCCTCGGAGCCTTCTCTTCTCCAGGCTGAACAACCCCAGCTCTCTCAGCCTGTCCTTATAGGAGAGGTGTTCCATCCCTCTGATGATCCTTGTGGCCCTCTGCTGGACCCATTCCAACAGATCCATGCCCTTCCTGTGTTGAGGACTTCAAAGCTGGACACATGACTCCAGGTGGGGTCTCACAAGCACAGAGTAGAGGGGCAGAATCACCTCCCATGACCTGCTGGCCACACTTCTCTTGATGCACCCCAGGCCGTGTTGGCTTTCTGGGCTGCCAGTGCACATTGCTGGCTCATGTTAAGCTTCATGTCAAGATGATGTATCACATAAAATCTGTTCACACTGATGAAGCTTATAGTCTGTTTTCATGACTTTTATCAATACCCAAGGACTAACAAGAAGTTATATAAAAACAAATAACAGAAGAGATACTGTACCCAGTCCCATAACCTGTCTCATCTGCAGTGATTACTCCCATACTATTAAGTAAAACAAGAACATTCGTATTTGTACAACACTTATTTTCAGACTAGAGTCATTCTCATGTCTGACACTGATGCTTTTTACCATCCTCATGCCAGTCTATCTGGCTGACTAAGTGACTCCATGGATGGGAAAAGGGTAAATTTCACTTTAACAGAATACAAGTATACACCAACTCATAGGTAAATGATTTATTTCTCTTCCTGTTTCAGTGTGTTAATTTTGTTGATGCCCCACATTCTAGCAATCAGTAAAACAGATGTGTTCCAGCGCAGGCACCACTTCTATGGAAATACTAATTTATCCAAACGGAAACTTTTCCTAACTGAAAAGAAAGGTTGTGTTCTCTTATTCAGGATTCCTAGAAGCCAGGTGGCCTAGTCAAAGCTCTTGCAGACAGACTGTATGCACATTCATAGCAGCATCCATCCACAGGGCATGCACAGTACTTCACTGCACAGGTGTTCTGTGGTAGATATTGTAGATAACTCTGGTAGACCATGTTACCAGAGTTACCGTGTGCACTCACTACCTGCCTGGCTTTTCCCACTTGGGCCTATGGAAAATTCAGTAGGGGCAGTCAGAGCATAATTGCTATTCCTGATGAAATTGGCATCAAGTTTCAGATAAGACTTCAGGAATATTCTCATTCTACTCCATTTATATATGCCAAGATGGCGATCATAACAAAACCCACCAAGTTATGGATCATAACTGATATATATTTACTTCCTCAAGAAGAGGGGATGTTAACTTCAATGGTGATGACAACCACGTATACTGACAGACAGCAAGACTTGAAATACAAGTGAGCTATTGAATGACTCAACAACTCTATCTACTGCATGGTTGAATAGTGATCTGCACCATCAGTACTGGCAGAGAAAGGACATAAATGCAAAAGAAAGCATTATGACAATTCTTCCAAGAGTGTTCAAATATCAGCTTCCCTCATCTGCCATTATAAAGAGAGACAGAATGAATTCAAATACCATTTCTTTAAGGATCGAATTTATGAGTAAGATAATCCCCAAATAAATGGATAACAGGAACAAAGTAATGCATCTACTGTACAATTCCCCAATGGCAGGTTATCAACAAATCAAAAACAGTGATGTGTTTTCTCCTCAGCCCAGGATAAAACTGCCTTCAAAGCTTTGCATGGGAGAAAAAAAAGCTTCTCCATAACACAGAAACCTTCATGACAACTAACAGCCTGATGTACTAATCATTTTTCTGATCCCCTTCCTAATGGTTTTTGCTCTGGTACATATGTTGTGCTCTGGCTGCCAAGACAATAATTTGGTTGCCTCAACTAACAGAAAATAGCTTAATAGCTTCCAAAAATCAAGATATTATTTAAAACTACTGGAAGATTTAATAGGTTAGCTCATTCAACCAAGCAACTAAAATAAGCAATTAACAAAACGTTTCAGCCAAAAAAATGCTATGGCTTTTAGGCCTGTTACTTGTGGTTAATAAAAAGAGAGAGCTCAGTAGAACTCAGTCATACTCTGATTACTGGTAAACACATACATTCAAATGGGAACAGAAGGTGGTAAACTGGTCTGAGAAATGCAGATATTGTCACTCTAGTTCTAACCTCTAGTAACAGGACCATTATCATCACTTGCACTGTGGGAGCATCTAGAGAATATTTCAAACTGGCACTGTAAAAATACTTACAACGTTTCTTGACCTAGGACTAGCAATCTTTTTCACCTTGACTAAAAGCTTGGAGGTCATCTGGCAGTCTTCCAGTAACATGCTCTTTCCTCTGATGTTGCAGCTAGACCCCATTTCAAAGGCTGCAAAACCATATCATGTTAGGAAAGTGAGGATTATTTACAAACTGGTAACTGTTTTTTAAGACTTGCCTCCATGCAGCCTCACTTAAATTAAGTACAAAGTGTCAAGCTGTGCAACTACATAACAAAACTGCATCTGCAGTGCTTGGGCTAGGTAGTTTAATAGGCTTTAAAGTCTACTGTAAGGAAAGATTCCTCCCTCATCGCTATTACTCCAGTTTCTTCTCCCTAGTCTTCAAAAACCACAAACATCAAATACCTTTTGCTAGACTACCTAATACTGGAAAAAGGAATACATCATCACCTGTGTAAAGGACACAACAGAACAAAATGCAGGAAGCCCAGCCAAATTGATTTTCATCAACGTGGTACCATCCTGCACAAGGCAACACTGAACAAAGAGAACGAGCACAAATCTGGACATAGCATAGACCTGTTCCCGAGGGGCTGCACCCAGCTTAGTGAGCCCTGACTTTTAATGAGGTTATCATCACAAGTACCTGTGTAGGTGCGATGACAATGTTATCAGTTCCAGAACAGCTTTAAGCTCGAATAATGAGCAGCAGTCCAGGCATGACCCAGCTTGCCCTTGCTTCAAGCTGAGCAAACTGTGCCCAAAGACAGACCTTCAGCCTCTCTTCACCAACCAGGACACTGAATGTGCAAGGCAGTCCCCGGAAATACAGCTAATCAGGAGAGATGCCTTTTGAACTCCCTCTGATTCTAATGAACAGCAGCAGCAAGTAACTCCAACCACACTTAAGTACACTATGAATAACTTTCACAAAACATTCTATAGCTAGATCAGTGCCCAGGCACAAGAAATCATTTAATTCAGATCTGTATGGCATACTTAAAACCAACCAAACTTACACAGAGCATGAGATCACTACAGAGCAGAAATGATACCATACCTGCTGGTGATGTAGCTTTGATAAATAGTTCCACGGCTCAACACTAGAGGCACCGAATCCCGGGAGTAAAAACACAATGGACCTTGAAAAAGCATTCAATAATCACTGTGGTATGCATGAACCCATGAGAGGATCCAACAGCACTGTAGAATCTGGGCTGACTCCAAGCTGTATGCAATAATTATTAACTAGTGCTTTGGGCAGCATCTCGCAGGTTTGTTTTTTGGCCATTACAACTGAAGTCAGTTCTTTTTTAAGTTACATGGGACTTGCTACTCTAACCAGGTGGTTGTGATTTGCAAGGCTTCCACAACACTTGCTGCTCTTGCTGCTTTTTTCCCCCGATCTTAAGGTTGACACCATGTTTTTGTTCTTTTTTTCTTTTTTTCGTTTACTTGTTTTCAGATTAAGGTTTAAAAGTATGAAATAACCTAGCCACTGGTTTTTTTGCCTAATTTCTAATTAAAGCCATCTAAATATCACAGCTTCCCCAAAAAGACTGAAGGTGATCTGAATCTTTGCCAAAATTAACCAAAATGTAGTGAAACAACAGTGGAGGTAGATGAAAACTTTTACATCACTATCACTTCACCAAGACACACGTTTGTTTGTAAAGAAATGCTGAAAAGAGCCTTAAAGATCTCCTAGAGGCCACTGGACCGGTAAAATAATAGATTTGAAGTTCTCTAGCTGAATGTATAATATAGAAGGTGGGGTATGCAAACAGATATCCCTTGAGAATAATGTGGTTGGAAGTGATTATACATTCTATTAAATTAAATAGCTGTGGGAAGCACAAAGGATAGGAAAGCAAGCAAATTAGAAAGAAAACACAGTACCTATATGTCATCACAAAAGAAAAAAAACCTCACCATTTGAATGCTTTAGGGATTTTGCCCAAATTTGTAATGCAACCATAAAACCAGGCCAATTTCATGGGTTTGGGGCTTTCACTGCCAAGTTTTAATAGCTTTTTCTAAATATCTCCTGTTTTCATTACCCAAAACAGTGAAAAAAAAGTCACTCTTGCTTGTACTAGAAAGTATAAAAATGAGTAATGCATTTACATACACTGGTAACTCTGCATTGTGAGTGTGAGCATAATTAAAAAGAATAGTTACGAGCAGACAGCTTAACTTATCTTCAACATTTAAAAAAAAAAACACAAATTAAGGACTTTTTCCTCCCTTTTCTTCACCAAATAGTACTCGGCAGCTGAGCTTTCTGGGCTCCAAGAAGACTAGGCTGGGTAAACTCAGCCAACCACAAGGTTGAAAATGTAGCAGACGTATCATAAAAATTTAGTAACGCTTTTAAACTACTTCTCACCTCAGTGGTTTGATGGTGGTGTGGTACTGTTATACAATATGTGCTGTTGCCAAGGCAACTCACTCTCACCTCAACAGCTGCTGCAAATTCAGCAAATCAACATGACGAGCTGTGGCAATTCTGAATTTTTTTTTTTTTTTAAAGAGTCTTTCCAACTATAAAGCATTTTCAGATGAACCTCTGGGACTCTTTACCCAAGGACTATTACTATTTCTCAAAAATATCTTTCACTGTATTCTAGTGGAAACATTGTGACACTATGTTCAAAACATATTCTGTTAAATCAGATTTGTGTCTGGCAATTTTATACCTGGTGTAAAAATAGTATCATGGCTTTGTGTTCATTCAGTTTTAAGTGCAATAATTTTACATCTCTGGCAACAATGCGAGCCTGCCTGGATGGTTTAGTATGTCCTTTTCCACTGGGGTTGGCGGGGGAGGGGAGGGAGAGGGAGGGACAGCAAAAAACACCCTCTAACTCCTTGAGGCACAGAAAGCCCAAGTTCTAACCCATCCCTTCAACAAAAGCCAAATTGTAATATTGCTTCGACACCATTTGAACAAAGCTAAAATAAAGGTCGAAATTCAAAACAAGATTTTGTGAAAAGAAATCGTCACAGAGTGCTTCTGTGATAAAGGCTTTTGTGGAGGGAGGTGGTTAGAGTCTCGTGGTCCAAACCCCAAAGAATTTTTTTTATTTTCATGTCCTTGGCTTCAGAGACAGTGCTGTGTGAGCAAGGACTAGAAAAAGAATCAGAACTGCCTTCCCCACAGTAAGCATCAATTGCAGCTTTTAAGAAGATTCAGTGCTCTTTCTTTTTTCTCAACCTATTTGGATATAGAACCAAAGTAAACATAAGACAGTAGAGTAAGCCTGTGAGGGTGTTTTGTGAAACTCAGCCAAGATTCCTGCTATTTTAATTTGAGGAGAAAAATAAGTGTTACAAAATGTCTAGGAAAAGCTTGTGCTGAGAAAGCACCCAAGTATTTAAAGGTGGGCAATGCAATTTATTAATAAAGAGTAAGAACATTAAAAGTGCATCAAAATAATCAGAGGAATGGCAGATTTATCTGTTTCTTTTAAAAATCAACAAAGTAGTGAAGCAAAAGTTGACTTTTTTTTCCTAGTCTAAACTTTTCTCTTTCCCTTCCCCTTTTCTTCCCATCCCCATTGTAATCATAGATCTGTCAGAAAGTATAGAGTGGTGGCTGAGACGAGAAATGCTGCCCCTAACTGCATACACTGCGATAGTCCTCTTTCACTGAAAGTCAGTGATTTAACAAAAATCTACATAAAAGCATGTTTGTTACCTTCATTGCTATTCCGATCTGCACATACGACATGAGAAAGGGCCATTTTTTTCCCATTTAGTATAATTCCTCTATATAAAACCTTTCAAGTGTCCCTCTGCTTCTTAAACAGCTTTCACTACAAAAATATTCTGATACACAACTTACAAGTACCCGCTACTACTCATAAAATTCTCAATGCACATAACACACACACTCATACAATCTTTGTGATTCTCCTCTTCTATCCTGCAGCTCTAATATGTGGAGTAAAATCTCCAGCTGTAACACTCAAGCTGGCAATGAATCTGCTAAATTCAATGATACTAAGAGTTGGTGGAAAAAAAAAGAAAAAACACAAAACAACCAAAACCAAAAAACCAAGCAGCAAAGAATGTACCTAATTACCACTAATCCTGCCTATTAGATTTCATTCAGACACCACAACTTCTTTCAAATAACCCCAGTTTATTTTTGAAAAAATTCCTTTCTTCAGACAGGATATGGGGGAGGAGTCAATCAGTGATGTTTTACACATGCACATCTGGATACAGTCCAATTATTCCCCTTATACATTCCTCCAGTTGTTTTCATTTTGCTCCATGCTCTGGCATTCATAAATTTGTGAGATTAATTGTGTGTGAGCGTCTGCAGTCTTGGATCTGGGCATGGGTTTAGCTGCAACACAGCTAGAAGTCAACATTAAAGAGAGCTTCAGTTCAGAAAACACAATTTACATTTATACATCTTTGGTACAGTAAGGACTGAAGCAACCATCATCCTTACCACATGCATCAAATTGGTAAGATTATTTCAATATCAACTACATTTTATTACTGCAGTCAGTTTGAGACTCATGGAAAACGTATTCACTGCAAAATGCAAAGGAAGGGGTTTTTTCCTTTTTATCTCTCTTTTTTTAAAATTTTTTTGTTTGTTTTTGATATTTGGCGGGGAGTGGGTAGTGTTTTGGGGTTTTTGTTCGCTATTAGTTTTTCTTGGTATAATTTCATTTATCTTTGTGAATGATAAGCCATCACACAGAACAGACGCATTACAAACCCTGAAAGGAGTACAGATAATCCAGCAAATTATGTCACTTTGGCCACTAACAGGGTCCACAGAGTTGGCAAATCCAGCAACTTGGGAAATCCCTGTATCGGAGGTAATCCCATGTGAAACTCAGATTCCTTGCTGCTGTAACTTGCTATTTACAATCCTCAGCAAATACGGACAGGAAGGTTGTGACTGGGTTTCTGCAGTCTCCAGCTATTCTAAGATGCTAGAACTGCCCCCTTTGGGGCCAAAGGCAAGTGAGCTTAAACCAATCACCAGAATAGGGAAAGCAAGGGGGCTAAACATCGCTTCTCCTCTCCTGGGGCCAAAACTTCCATTTACTGATGTTTTTTATTTTATGTGCAATTTACTAACCAAAACCACCTGTTTCCTCAAGCTCTCTGCAATTTATTGTTTTGCAAAATCAGTTTCACATTACACTTCTGATCAGTGCAGTTCCACATGAGAGCTACAAAACTGAGGCAATGTATTAAAAAGCAAGGGGTCGAAGGCCAAGAATCTACTCAGTTGACTGCAAGCATTCTGACCCAAATACAGTGCTGGATGCACAAGTCCCACTTGCACTCCAACAACACAGACAGTTCTACCTTGTGATGGAGCTGTCAAGGAAGGGTAACAGGAGAGCTGAACTGTGCCCAGTTTATGAAGCTTTTCCAAAAGCCGTTAGCTGCTGGCAGGAATAGTTGGAGTTGGACAGCTATAAGTTGTTTTGGGTTGGCTTATTTTGTGCAAGATGGTTGCTATATTTTTTGACAATTATCCATCAGGTTTGATGAGCTATTTATGGAGGATAAATTGAACTGAAACCTTCTTACTTGCTCTTTTCCAAAAATCTCGATGCATTTTAAGAGATTCAATCTGGGCACACCATTTCAAATTCAACAGATGATAGTACTCTAAAATATTTTAACACCCTCACATTTACAATTATTAATCAATCATGTGGATTTATATTTGAAGATCTCTCAAATCTGTGCAGTTTGTAGCAGGCTCTTGTAATGTATAGTAGAAAAGAAAAAAAAAAACCTCCTCAAGCTAGGAGCGTTTTATTTTTGCCCCAACGCATGAAATTGTGCTTCACTTGTCTTCAGCCAGAAGGAAAACAGATTGTGTTTGGCATTCCTCATGCCCACAATACCTGAATCTGACAATTAATTGCCACTGCACAGAGACAATTCCTTCACCCTGCCAGCCACCACTAATCCCTACAACTACTTTGGCAGTGATTTCTGTTACAGTTGTGAAGGCAGAAGGTCCAAAAGGCAGGGAAAGCGGTTACAGCTACTGGGGCAAGCATGGCTAACATGCCCAGCATTGCACTGCTCCAGTCTAAAGTAGCTTGCCCTCTGTTACTTGAGAATTGGACCAGCTGTGAAGTTCAGACCCTCACCCTGAACTTCCCTCCTTAGAGCTACATCAAACCTTAACAGTTGCATAAGTATTTCAGCCTTTTCCTTTTTAAACCTAGGAAATCATACCTAAAACCAACAAATGTCTTAACTAAAACAAAATTCTTTCAACATCAGGTACCTGAGAGTCAGGGAACATCAGATTTATGGCTGCACATACAACCTTAATTCCACTCCACATGTGTATGCATTGTGATTAAGTATCTGATTATGTGATTGTGCACTGTTTTTCTCCAGGACTCCTGCCTTATTCAGCACATACAAGAGAGGAGAATTAAATTTGCACAAACGACCATAAATCCAGTATTTCCTAGCTTTTGAGTACTTGACTTTGCAAACAATGTTCCTTTCATGCAGATTTTTGGTTGTAGTATTTGCACAGCATACACCTAAAGAACATTGCAACAACCTAAATTACAGTATTTTCTAAGAGTATGTAATCAATTTCTGAAATCCTCTCATGTTATGGATATAACATTTTCAAAAACTCTCATTTAATGGTTGCACTATCATGCTTATAAAAGTCATATTTTCCACACAATAGAGGCAGTGTAAAAATTGAAACAAGCTGCACACTGATTGACCAAGTTGTCTGAATTATTCTCTTTCTTCCTAACAATGAACTGTGTTCTCTGAGCTCTAAGTAAACAATTAAGAAGGATAGGGAGTGGGGGTTGGAGTGTAACCTATAGTAAACAACATTTTAGTTGCACTCTTACAAAAAAATATAAGAAAAAAAGCAGTAAAAAAAATAAGCCCTGTTTTCCCTTAAAGCTACTGGACATCATGGTGCTGCTTTAGTAAAGCAGACATTCTGAGCTGCAGGAGAGAGCACAAATTTTATCCAACACAACTTGAAAGAAAAACACAGTACCACTTACAAATTTCCAGAGAAGTGTCTTCAAAGGTAGTAGCTCTTATACCTAAGTTAACCTATCAGAGCATCAGTTGGTTCAATGCAACTCTATGATCAGAAAAGACACAGTGCACAATGCAGTTGCTGGCTCAGCAGGTGGCACTGGATTAATACAGATATGATACTTTTGTTCCATAGCCCCCAAGCAGATTTCTGGGGCAGCTAAAAGCACTGCTTAGCAAACTGTGGTTCTTCTTCGAAAAACAACTATAAGAATAGCACTGAAAAGTCCCATCTTACCAGTTCTCATTGATTCTACTTTGAGAGCTCATGGAGGAAAACCCTACCAACTCAGACGGGGATCTCTACCACACCTCCAAAAGTAATATACATCCTGCAGTTCCAGGTTCTTCCCTAAATTCAGCTTGTTTGGCTCCTTTAACTGTTCAGGCATTTGTACTGCGTGGAAGTACAAAGAGCTTAGCAAACTACTGTTTCTATTTTATTCTGTCTTAGCTGTGCGAGTAAGGCAGTGAGCAGAAGAAAGAAGCAAAACTAAAATCCAACTCCCAAATAATTAGGTAAGCGCTAAGAAGAATACAAGTAGAGGTTTGATATTTCCCTGCCTCCTCTTCTAGTTGCTTTCTACACTATTCAGCACTTGCGGGCATTCTTAAACCTTCCCTTTGACACCGGAAAGAAGCTGGACCAGATTTCTGAAGGAGATATACCTCAGCAAACTCAAACTTTTCACTAGACAAACTAGATATTCCAGGTAAATTGGAGTTGTCATTTCTATTAAAAACAGGTAAGCAGGTCTCCAAGATCGCAATTTATTCAGGAATTTTCATAACGTGGTTTACAGAGGGTCTTAATGGAGATGGAAACCAGAATGCAGCCATCTCAGGTTAAATGTGGCTTTATTACAAAAGCAGTATGGAAGCAAATAGAGATTTCTGTTAATATACATAACCATGCTTTAGTGATGGCCTCAATACATAACCTTATATGTTGGAAAGTAAAAACAGGGTCATTCACTTTCAGAAATTATAAGAGATTATGTTAGGACAGGAATGCAGGACTTTTCCCCACATACACATTAGAACATCATCTTTGATTCAAAATAAATTATTGTTCAGAACAATATTAGCAAACTAGTTTGAGTAGCAAGTAATGAATATACAGAAAGAGCTTCTTAAGGGTAACCTTTAATTGCCTAGTAAGACTATTCAGGCAATGTCCATTCAGGCAATGGAAAGAAAACATCTTTCCATACAACAGACACAAGGTGCTAACTTTGATGATCTGCACATAAGACAGTATAAGAAAGAGCGAGCGCTCATTACTAAGCGGCCACCTAGATAAAACTGTAGAATTAACTAAATACTGTCTTCATTTCTTAATCAGTTAACAAGGTATTCAAGAGCATCTCCTCCAACTTTGGATGCTCTTTCAGGGTCTAACATCTGCATTTATACCACAAACCCTTGGAGAACTTAGCTATTATCAACAACTTTAGTATTTATCATTAACCTTACAACCATCACATGAAGATTTCTGGGAGGCTGCCTATGTTATTTAGGCTTCTTATGGTCTGCTAAACCTAAGGTCTTTGTTTGTGTGTACTAGATTAGGAAAGACAATGCAAAACTTCAGGAGTGCATTATTTTCTAACAACATATATTTAAATTTTAGTGCCAGCTGTTCCCCATAAGACAGTCTCCATGATGGAGTGTGCTCCCGCTCCAACTCTTCCTTCCCAAGCTCGCTGACCCCAATTCTCCAATCTACTTCCATCTGATAATATTTTCCTGATGTTTTTCCTTTATGGTACTGAGTAGGCTCCACTTTCCATTTCTTCACCAACGCATCCCAAGGCTCACAAAAATAAGAAAATTGAGAATATCCACAAGATGAGGCTAATTCAATAACATTTACTCTCACAAGACACATTCAACAATTTCAATTGCCTCCTCTTGGGATCTGGTAAAATTCTTGGAAATATTTAAGGGCATTTACAAGCACTTCCAAAAATATCTGGGTTTATAAATAGTTTATCAGCTCAAATTTTGATGGGGAAAAATTCAAATTCCCTTTCTAAGAATAGAAATAAGCCTTGTCAGGAACTAATTCATATTTACAGTTTATCTATACAGGTAGGAGTGATAAAGGTATGTTTAGATATCCAAGTGTTTGAGGATTTACCAGGGATACTTAAGGTTACTGTGGATATAAAATCGGGATGGCCTCAAATCAGGTGTATCACTATCATTGCAAATCAAGTCACAAATTAACTTGGGAAAGATAGGCCAAATGGGGTAAACAAATGCAACACATTTGATTTATCTATACAAAGAAGTTACAACCAAAGATCATGAAGGATGTGTTTTGGTTCTAATATAGACTCAATCAAATAAGCATACTCAGGTATACAATAAAAGAGAACAAATTTCATAAATAGGAGCAGAGTTCCATTAAAAAAAATTAATCACCAACACCTTCATAAACATAAGGAGTGAAGTATGGTCTAAAATATCAGATTCTGCACAGAAGATTATAAATCGGGTATGCATTTAATAGCTCTCCCTGATGTTACCTTCAGATACCATAAAGTAAGACTTCATTTCCAGCTTCCTGGCTCTAAAGAATGTTTTTCTTTAATTATATGCACATACTCTACATAAAAGGAATTTACCATTAGTTTTTTGGCCTTTACTTTAAAATACTGAAATTATGATAGGCAGTGAAGATAAATATAACCTGTATGAACAGAAATTCTGTAGGAGATTAGACTGCAGCTGCAATTAGGTGAATAAACCAGGCATGATTTCCACAAGTTCCTCTCCTAGTAGACATTCTTTCCAAACCCAACTACATGTAGTATATAGCAAGGTCTCAGATTATGACAGGCTGCCCACAAACAGTTTTTCTTCTGTGTAATCAGTTGAATGCAAAGCAACAAAACAGAAAAAAATTAAAATAAAATTAAAAAACAGATCTCCAGCAGAATACTCAAGTGCATTACAACCAAACGCAACACTATGTAGACCGAAGCCATGAGAGAAACGTTCTTTGTTTAGAACAATCTTTTGGTAACTCAATCTAATTTGAGAAAAAAAATCCGTGCCTTTTCGGCATATTTGTAGTTAATTGGCCCTTGAATTGCATAGCTACAGGACACATTTTTATTTCTATACCCAGTGAGTAAACTGAATATTAACCCCATCAAATTTATTGGTGAGCTATCTGTGGAGAGAGTAGAAAGAAATTTGAAAAGAACAACAAAATCTGGGAAGGTCATCCTTGGGAATTTGAGTAATGTCACAGGCAAGGAAACTGACAAAATACTGGTGAAGGATGACTAAAGCAATAGAAACTACGTGCTCTGAAGCTTCTGATGCAACTGAAATATACTGGACATGAAGGAAAAGAATGCCGAAATGGTTATGAGGGACTAGGGACTGGGTACAGAAAGAATTGCAGTGTTACATCTTCTAGTTAGCAGACAGTGGTTTGCTAGTATGACAATGGAAGACAGAATGTTATCGAGGGGAGGAATTGAAGTTCCCCAAAATAAGGGATGGATAAAGAGTGATGATAGTACAATGGAGATAATTCAAAGGGTAAGAACTACTTAGACCTGCAGGAAACCAGTCCCCATCTCTCAGGCAAGGAAACACCTCCCTGGTTCAGAGGGGTAGAACAAAGAGTTAGCTTGGCAGATCAATTGGAGAGACTGAGACATTTTTCAACACCACAGATCCAAAAATATGGCCTTAGGGCCATATGATGAAGGGAACTCCATTGAAGTTCCAAACTGAATCCAATTAATTAAAGCCCAAATTAATCTAATTCAAGTTCTACAGGTCTAGAGATACAAAAACATTATCAGGCTGATTATATTCCAAAATCAGGCTGTATCCAAACATGATTTTTCTGTAAACCTCTTCTCCTAAGGCTGCAGCAATAAAAAAAACCTGAGGTGAAGCACTGCAGATATACACACAGGTGTAGTCTCAGCCTTAGAGGATGGGCTTTACACAGATCTGACATAGGGCTATAGCTTCCTTTTGGAGTACCATCTGCAATCACAGCTGATTTCTTCATTTATTTTTCCAGCTTGTTTGAAGAACAAATTGATTTGCAGGGATGATGTGGTTTCTGGGAGGGTAGTTACTGAGCAGGTTGTGTAACCTGACAGTCTGTTACAGTCAATTCTTTTCAAGCAATTAAATACTGCCTTTATACATCTCTCTCCTGTTGCTGATCAACTCAAATATTTCTTTCAACTCCTATGTTATGATTCTATTAAAATTGCAATAGATGTGGATCTTTTAAAAAAGGAAATGTAATGGCATAATAAATAGACAATAAGATGTAGTCACAAAAAAAAATTCACATTACATGGAGATTTATACAAGCTTGCCATCTTACACAGGATATTTTCAGCCCTTCTATGAATGAACAAAACACATTGTATGTATACACAGTATCTGTAAACATAACTGAGACTTCCAAAATAGCAGCATATTGACTTTACATAATTAAATGCCTGGTTTTACATAATTAAATGCCTAATCTTCAAAGCAAAGAAGGGAAGGACACCACCAAGAATTTTTTTTTTTTTTAAATGCCCATGATTGTTTTTCCTAGTCAAGGCAACAGTCTGTCAATACTTCAGAGTATGCCAAACATGAAGTTTCAAAACAGGGGCTTGAATTATGAATGAAAGCTAAAAGAACACCACAAATATTTCTCAACAGGTGGAAAGTATATAAATAAAATTTCAGATAATTCAAATACATTCATACATCTAAATTTTCCACAGAAAAACATGTTTCTCTCTAGCTAACTGGAAAATTTCTGACCAAAGACAGCATTGTGATTTATCCAGCCTGAGAAACAAAATATTTCCCATCCATCCAAAATTAAGGAACACAAAACACAATTTATAAAAATGAAAGAGATTTTGTGAAACAAAGCACAATTTTAATATTATGGGTAGAAAATATTTTTGTTATATCAGGACTCAAATTCCATAACTTAGATTCACACCTTTTACACTGAGATTTGGATGCACACAGACAATCAGTATTCTGAACTGCTCACAGTTTAAAGACTTAAGCAGAGAGCGTTGAATGGGAACGAGATACACCAGGTAAACATATTTTATAAGGATTAACATAATTTCATTAGAATTCTTTAACTGGGGATTTTTGAGGAGTGACATGTGTTTACAAGTTATTCTACAGTAATCTAAATAAGGTCTTATATGCTTTGTCAATAAGACACAATGATAGAATAATTACCTCTCCTGTCCACTCTGCACTTTACTTTTTTTTACTTTAGTTGCGCTTTACTTTACTTTTATTTACTACATAAATAAAAGTATCCTTCCCTTCCCTCCGCCCAGTGCCTGGTTTTCTATGAAGCTTTGGCTGCACCAACCCCAAATTACACTGTAGCTACTCCCACAGAGCAGGAAACTCAATGAATTAAAAAAAAAAGAAAAAAAAAAAAGAAAAAGAGTGAATACAAGAATTAGGTATATCTCATTAACATATTTTCAAAAAGAATAAAGTAGAAACAATCTTGTTTCTGTATTTAATATTTAAATATATTTCTGTATTTAATATTTAAAAAGCAGGAATTCAGAATTACATTCCATTGAATCACATTTCAATTTCTGTTCCTGCTTGGAATTCAAATACTCTGAGAGAACATTCGAGTTGTGTGACACTGACAAAACAGCAGAAACATTCAATAGCTTCTTTCACTTGCTTTTCGGTTATGCCCTTATGTGCCTTCAGGTCTTTGCTGTTAATTAAATCAAGCCAGATTTCAACCAACTGCATGACAGCAGTGTCATCAGCATGCAATCTGCTGAGGCTTTCTGAAAATCCCTGTAATTACTTTTTTGAGTTTAGTGCCTCTTTGTGCACTTCTTCACTGTATAAAGTGCGTACTATCATTTGATCCACACCTTTCTAGTGCTCAGAAGCTATTTTAACATTCATATAATAGTTACATTAAAATACTGAGTCTCTTTAAAAAGATCTAAGAATTGAAACTAGTCCTTGAACTTTCCTTAATCTATGCAACTAAGAGGAGGTGCAGAAACACTTTGGAATGTCTGCAGTGTTCCTTTGTTATAGTGTTGATGTTTTTCAAGCAGATTTAGACAACGTTATCTTTGGCAAACTAAGAAAACTGGATCTAGGGATCCATCTCCTTTGCTTAATTTTCACTACTACCCTGACCAAATGAAAGAGATTCCTTACCATGCTGTTTACATTGCTGGATAGCACGGCTTGAAAGCACTGGACAAATGTAGGTATTTACCATGCGTACAGATGTGCTGCTGAGGACCTGGTACTTATCACTGAAGATCTCCATTTTGTACAGCTTCCACAAAGTCCAAGAGGCAGAAGATCTTCCCAACTTCCCTTTCAAGTTAATTAAGTCCTTCATTCACAGACTGAACTTAAAGTATAGCACATCAAATACATTAAAAAGCTCAGCTTATATCTGATATATATATATCACAGAATATAGTGATTTTAAAAAAAGCTGAGCTTTTATTTGTCCTGCAACACTTCTTTTCCCAGACTCTATGCAAATAAACAAGGGACTGTCTTAGTGCTAAAGAGTCTCAGTGAACTTCTAAAAACTGAACTCTTTTTCAAAACTAGGAAAAAATAATCTAAACCCTGAGACTCTGAGTAAACCTATAAGTTGTTTTCAGAGATGGTGAAATTTTCCACAACTCTACATCAGATCAAGCATTTTTTGAACAGTACTAGAAAATATTACATATTTTAGTTCTGCATGCAGAGTTCATCAAAACTTTTATATTGTGGTGCCACTACTAGAATGGTACGCCTCTATTAACTCAGCAGCCTTACAGTTCTGCTGATAGCATACCAATTAAATCCACTAAGACTTAAAACAACAGATGTTCCAGCATATTATGTACAAATTGTCCTCTTTCTATAAAATTCTACATGAAATTATTCTACTGATCAAATACTGGGTTTTTTCCTCCATTTAAAAAAAAATAAATATGAAAACCACACCACCTTTTATTTTAATCTCCATAGTATTCATCTAGCAGTTTGCTTCTCTCTCTATTTTCTACTAGCAGAAAATATAATACAGGAAAAGATTCAAATGAAAACCAGATCTGCGTAGTGAGTTGCATGTGGTTTCCATTTTCCTTCATGCAATGTTTCATAGATGGTCAATGAAGAAATCCCTCCCACAAATCCGGATCTGAAGTCCACTTTCAGAATCTTGTCAGCACAGGAGTTAGGAGACAACTCTCCGTGCATAAAAATGCTGCAATATGTCTGTGCTCTATTTCGTTAAGGTAAATCACTCCTAAAAAGTACCATTAGATCTAGCTAATAAATCAGTACATACAAAATATGCACACTCAAATGATGCTGGCCATGGCTGTGTGAACCTGCCATAGAGTTTTCTGTTTTCAGGCATACTAAATTTGGTTCACGCCACACAGCTTGCTGCATTTTATGCCTGTTCATGACATACAGAGTTTTTCAGCGCTAACAACTTTATACCTAGTTGACACGCTCCACACTACACTAAACCCAGCCAATAAATACTACTTCTGCCAAGAAGCCTCCATAACTCTTATATTCCATCAGCTTTCCTAGATGATTTAAACAATTACTTCCAAGGTCTTTCTGACTTTGTTTACATAAAAAGCATCTTTTCCTTATAGTCTATACTATTTTTTTTCCTCCTGCATTTTCAGAATTTCCTTATGACATACAAACACCAAAGCAAGCATGCCATGTTTTCATCAGACACTAAGGGAGGTTTACAAAGCAGCAACCTCCTTCTTTCCCTAGACACTCTCATGGCATTTACATGTCAGTAAAAGAGAATGAGTATTGAGCTGCTCTTTGTCGGATGTGAGTTTCCATGAGTTCCATGAGTTAACAATTGTTTGGATTTCCTCCCATTAGAAATTGGCTTTAAAGGGAGCATGAGTGGGATGTGAAAATGTAATAGAAGCACCTTCCCTTTTTCCTCTTCAAGGTAAAAGTCACAGTAGAATGGGATGTGTATGAAGAAAACAATGTTCTCAAGAAGCATTACATGGTTAGCACATCAGAATCATATAGCACTGATCCCTGCAAAGACAAGACACTTCAGTTTTGCATAGTTGCAAGGTGGAAGCAAAAACTTAGTTTAACAAAAGTTACGAGAATTATACATGGCAATACTTTGCCTTTGAGAGAATATGCACAAGCATGGGATGAACACATCTTCCTTCTTGCCTCACAAAGTCTCTGCTTTAAAAGGTTCTCAGCACCTGTGTATTCATACACGTGTTTGAGAGCATTCTTGAGAGCTGACCCAAAGTCCAGTCCAGGTCAGGTTGCTGAAAAAGCAGCAGGTATTCAAGGCTTGGGACAACACCTTCCAATTACAGAGTTTTCACATTAAATTCACTTCCAAACAAAGCCAAACTTGCATGAACAAATCTTCACACCAATTATTCCCTTCCTCTCTCCCATTACTTTTTTTTCTGATCTTCCTAAATGTTTAATTTCCTAAACTCTGAATTAACTTTCAGAGGGGTTTCAAGATACCTGACAACTCTTTGCAATCTGCTAATTTTTAGCTTTAAGTCTATTGTCAAATATTGTCTTTCTTTGCCCAGTGATCTCCACCTTCCAAAAAACATACAGGTCTATCTGCTGGGGAAAGTGGGATAGCCCAGGACCTCTCCATGGTGTTTCTTAGCCAGTTCTATGAGGCACACAATCTGAAAACTTTCTTCCTCTGTGCATACATACATGTCACAGGTATTTGATACCCTGGCTTCAAAAAATGAATTTTGGGACAGAATGCAAAAAGCTACATTTGCACGATGTGCTTTGGTTGCAACCTGGATAGTGAGTGCCACAGAACTCAGCGTTTTCTGATTTTCTCACAAATAACCATCTGACATACAGATTAAACACATTACAAGTCACAAAAAGCTGAAATGATTGAACCCACGGGATATACCAGTTACACAGAAGACTAACTCATTTAGTAACAACTAAAAGCCTTGTTAAAATATTCCAGAACAGAGCATAGAATAAAAAGTACTGGAAAATAATGTTGTACTATGAATTCTACTTTTTTTTTTTTTTTTTAATACAGATAACATTCATATGAGCTTTTTCACCAGTAAAGATCATAGCATTATAGAATGGTTAGAGTTGTAAGGGACCTTAGATATCATCTAGTTCCAACCTCCCTGACATGGAGGTTCCACTAGACTAGGTTGTTGAAAGTTCCACACATTCCACTAGACCAGGTTGTTGAAAGTTCTATCCAGCCTGGCCTTGAATACTTCCAGGGATGGGGCATCCATAACTTCTCTGGGCAACCTGTTCCAGTGTCTTGCCACCCTCATGGCAAAGAATTTCTTTCAATAATGTAAAGCCATTCTCTTCTAGTTTAAGACCCTTACCCCTTTGTCCTATCACTACACGTCCTGATAAAGAGTCCCTCTCCACATTTATGTACTGGAAGGCTGCTATAAGGTCTCCCTGGAGCCTTCTCTTCTCCAGGCTCAACAACCCCAACTCTCTCAGCCTGTCTTCCTAGAAAAGGCGTTACACCTCTCTGGTCATCTTTGTGGCCCTCCTCTGGACTTGGTCCAATGGGTGCATGTCTTTCTAATGTTGGGGCGCCCAAAGCTGGACACAGTGCTACAGGTGGGATATCATGAGAGTGGAGTAGGCGGGCAGAATCACCTCCCTCAACCTGCTGGTCATGCTTCTATTCATGCAGCCCAAGATGTGTTTGGCATTCTGGGCTGTGAGCACACATTATTGACTCATGTTGAGCTTCTCACCAATCAGCACCCCCAAGTTCATCACCTCAGGGCTGCTCTGAAACTATTCTTCTGCCCAATCTGTATTTGTGCCTGGGATTTCCCCGATCCACATGCAGTACCTTGCACGTGGTCTTGTTGGACTTCACAAGGCTTGCACGGGCCCACCTCTCAAGCCTGTCCAGGTCCCTCTGGATGGCATCCATTCCTTCCAGCATGTCAACCATGTCACACAGCTTGGTGTTGTCAGCAAGCTTGCTGAGGGTGCACTCAATACCACTGTCCATGTCACTGACAAAGATGCTAAACAGCACCAGTCCCAGTACCAACCCCTGAGGAACACCACTCGTCACTGCTTGCCACTTGGACATCAAGCCATTGACAGCAATTCTGAGTGCAAACATCAGCCCAATTCCTTATCCACTGAGTGGTCCATCTGTCGAATCCATGTCTCTCCAATTTTGAGACAAGGATGTCACGTGTGACAGTGTCGAATGCCTTGCAAAAGTCCAGGTAGATGATGTCAGTTCCTCAGCTTAATCAGGCTTGTGAAAACCGCTTGGTTGCAGTGATTTTCAGAAGAGTGGTTGGTTGCAGCTTGGTTGCAGTGATTTCCAGAATGTCTCAGACATCTGTACTTACTTATTTTCCTGGATCTTTCTTTAATTAACCTACTTAACTGTTTTTTTCAGGTCCACTTATTCCATTTGTGAATAATATTATAAGCAACAGCAATACCCATAAAATGTTGCTGCTTCTGAGTTTTCTGCATTCCCTACAAGGCTTGTTTTGGTTCAGTGTTCAACCAAATTTTAGGAAATTTATGAAAAGTCACATTGATAAATACACCTCGTAGCTGGAGTAAAAGATGAAAGAAGGTCCATTAGGGATCAAGAGCAGAGCTGTCTAGTTCAACCCTAAACTTTAGGCAATCTTCAGAACATACTAAGATTCATGTATCAGATACAAGTCTGCAAAGCAACGAAGCAAACCACTGTAGATACATGAAATGTGAGCAATGATATGGGCAAGTTGTTATTAGGTGTTATAGCAGTGCTCAGAAAATGGTGTGGGTGTGGGATTTTGTTGTTGCTTTGTTCCTGTTTTGTAGTTTGTTTTTTTTTTTTTTTTAATCAAGATCATATCCTTAAGATGTTAATTGCCATACATAAAGATGTAGATATAAATTATTTGCTCTCTTTTGAGGAAGTACTCAACTGGACAGCAGAAGGGGTAATTCTATACATCCAAGGAAAGGTCGTTCCATCAGCAAAGGGAGGCCTGAAATGAAGCATGGATACTGCCATGAAAGGAAAAGAACAATACACAGTGAAGATTACTATCGGTGAAACATGACAGAGCAAGAACATAGCAAGACAAGCATAGCAAGAACATGAGAAAGAAGAGTCACAAAAGACTGAAAGCTCTTAATAATCTTTATCACATGGCTCCACCTCTCAAAGTATCTCAGTAACTTGTTTACTTTCTCTGGAACTCACATAAATATTTGAAAATGTTTAGTAATTTGAGAAAAAGAAAGTCCACCACAGACACTTTTCACACCACTATTCACAGGCTCGAATAGAGTATGTTTTACTAAACTACTGTTTAGTAGCTGCAGTGAATTCAGACAGTCAGGTGTTGTCACACTTGGAAATATCTACCTGACCAATACAACGTCTCACAGATTTCTAGAATACAACTTGTCTCAACTGCAAAGACCACAATAAACACACATTTTCTTGTACTGCATGTAAAGCAACAGCTAAGGCAAAGTGATAAAACTTCATTTGTAAAGTAACCTGGTAAAGTAAACAATAGAAAAATCTGTTAGCACCTCATATTCATCAGGACTTTAAACTGATAAATCATACCTCAGTTAACTAATTAACAAAAACCCAACACATATTGCCACGAAAGCAGGACACAACCTCTTTTTTTGGCTATGGAAGCTCAAGTGACAAAAATTTTTTGGTTTTGATACAGGGGAGTGATAATGAACCATTTTGAAAAATTTCTTGCTGGAAGACACTGATAAAAAGAGCAATTATAAATATCAGGGATACTTAAATAAAAAATAATGACATTCTATTTACTTATTAAACTCTTCTGTTTCACACATTTTCCAAGAAATAACTACCCTAAAAATTAAATATTTAAGTTATGCCTGGCAGCCTTAGCATCCAACAGTTGACGTGAAAATTTTGCAGGAATCAGATCTCACAGGATGCCTCATGAGCAAATGAAATGCTTTTAAATTGACACTTGATTATAATTTAAATGTTTTTGCCTATATACTGAAGATGGATAGTAATAAAGAGTAGGTGATTATATCTCCAGAACCTACAGAAAAGCCAGACAAAACATTATTAATGACTATGCCTTGCATATCACTTGTTAATCATTGGGAACATGATTTAGAACTCAGTCTAAGAGAGAATGAACAGTTCTGTTACGTGGGTACACTCAATATGTTTCATGGAGCTGGGACAATACAGTTCACTGAGGGTCTTTGACAACCACTTCTCAGAGCACACAAAATACTGATTTCTATTTTCAACCTCAGTAAAGCAACTCTTGATTTCACATTCAAGAATCTGGCTTGTTATTGTTAAATTTTTATCAAAAGCAAGTCAACCTAAGAAAAAATTATACTATGAACAGAAATTTTGGCAAGACAAAGATGACACTTCATGCAGCAGTTAATATAAAGAGAGGATGATAGTTCTGCCAAGGACAATAAATACTAGAAGAAATGGCTTTCAGTTTTAGAGGCCCTGAGCAATATTCCTGGTGTTCATTTTAAGATCTGCTGCTACAACACAATTCCCTTGAGGTTATTCTTAAATGTGAAAAGGATGGATTTTTTTGTTTTGGGATCATTCACAACGTTGGCATTGCAAACCACAGGCTTGAACTGAGGTGAGAGTTAACATCAGTTTGCCACTAATTTCTTTCAACTGCATCCTCTTTCTTGATCTCCCCCTACAGCTAAAAAAAAAATCTCCAGGCATTACTATCAAAAATATACTCAAGTAATAAATCATGTATTTGCTCTCACGTGACTGGTATTCATTAGAGTCAAAGATCTCCAAGATCTGCCCCCAGAGTATATTATGTTACTGAAACATAGAAATAGCTGCAACACAAAATTTTGCCAGAAAAGAAACACAAAAGTAACAACAAACTGTCTCTCAGTTGAGCAGAAGAAACAACGGTCATAAAAATATGTTTGAGGGGTAAATCAACCCCCAAATTCTAATTAGACAAACCCAGAAGTTTAAACCAAACAAGACAAGGATTTTTTTACTAGAAACTTCTATAAAGTATATACTTTATTTGGTCACCCAGGCACTTCTATTTTCAAAGACTTTTTTTTTTCCTAGAAAGGAATGAAAAAGTAAATAAAAATCACTGCAAGTTTATCCATTATATATATATATATATATATATATCTTTTTGCTTTGGTTAAGCAGTAAACAACATACCCTACACATACTCAAATACTTGCTCCCCCCTTTTATTGTCCAGTTATTCTGCTTTACTGAAATCTACAGTCATTTTGTAGCAGAAGTGACATCTTCTATGAGGGAAGCAATGATCTTCCAGTGATGTGGCAACCTGACTGAATCTTTTGAGTCTGAGTGGGAAGAAAACCCACTTGATTCAGCTGCACATCTGGGTTTTATAAAGGGTCCAAAAGCTTAGCATTAACATGCTTCAGGGCTAAAAAAAAAAAAAAAAAAAAATCTAAGGAAATCACAGCAGTCAAGAAAGAATACAGTGTTAATCCAGGGCATATCATGCTCCTCACCACCACTCTGAAAATTAACTTAGCTCAGCTAATTTTGCATCTCCACTAATTGTGTGTTGTGTATGAGTAAGCAATGACTAAGGAAATGTCAAAGCTATTCCATATCCTGTTCTTTTCCTGAAGAAAAACATGACAGGCAGAGAGGATACCTCCCATTAGGCCACAACAATTCAACAGAGCAGCTATTTGTTTAAGCGAGAATGAAATAACCTATATGCGATCTAAACATTGTCAGTCATTACAATCACTTGGTACCACTGCACTGAGCATACATGGCTCCCCAAAACCAAATCACTCTCCAAAAATCAGTTCAGGTATTCAAACACATGCATGAGTACATACCTAAAATTTAAGCTGGAAAATACACAATGAACACAAAGTCACCTGTATATGAAAATTCCTGCTTTATGGTACTCAGATTATTTTCCAATGTGTTTGATTATCCAGTGGTAAACTTTGACCACAGGCTAGAAAGGCAATAAAAATACTGAACAATACAGAACACAAAATAACAACAAAGAACACATTACAATCAGGATGAAAATATCCAGACTGATATGAGGTAAGAAGTGGCATCAGTACTGAACCCTCTTCTTGAGTTCCTCACATCTGCGAGGACAGAAATCAGCATTGGCTAACTATAGGTATCCACCTTAGAGGCACTGAGTTGTCCCCTGCTCACTGAAGATAAAGGAATTACTGACTCCAAAATGTAGTTGTTAAGATTTTCAACTCTGTTAAATGCCAAAAATAGCTCCATATAATATTGGGAATATATTTTTATATCTATAATACCTGTTCTAATATTGGGAATACCTCCGCTGTCTCTCAATCCATATTTCTCCTGTAAACTCAAAGTGTGGAGTAAAGCACTTAAGAAGAGCAGAAAAGTTGGACTGGGGAGAGAAAGGGTGCAGAATAGGTGGAGGAGTAAATATGCCAAAGCATCCAAATTATATGTCTGAGGAAGAGGGAAAGAAAGACAGAGGGGATAAGTGTAAAAGGGGTGGAGGAAGGGAAAAGGACTGGTAATAGGGAACACAGTGTTTAGAGGCTATAGTTTTCACCTGTCCATTATGTTTTACTCACAAAAACTACACAACAGAGAGGTATTAGGCTGGAACATTACCCAGCACGTATAGAGCTGTACTAAAGTAATTTATGAAAGAGCAAATCACTGCCTGCAACACCAAGGCCAGACTGCCCAGAAAACTGTGCGGCACACAGACATGCCCCTTCATAGTCATACAGCCTTCATACAGGCGTCCCTACCAAAGGCGGTCTTCAGTTAGCACTGATTGATTGCTGACAGCCACATAAATTTTTTCAGACATCAAAAATAACATTAAAAATCAATAGATGAGGATGGTGGTATAAGCTCAAAATGAGCACCAGACTTCATAATGTATTCTGATAACAAACAGCACAGCTACTTATAAGCACAGATCATTCCTACATGCATTGGCCAGAAGCAACAGAATTGCTAAAGGGCAAACCATTATTTTTTTTAATTAATTAAAATAAAAAGTTAATGAATCAGATTGCAACAAAGTACCAAGAAACAACAGAATTGCAAGGCTGCATTAGACCTTTGCCCAGCCATCGGTGATATTTATTGATTAACAGAAAGGTGACAAACACAATAGAATCAAGTATGAGATACTCTTACCTCACATGTTGATGATTTCTCCACCCTCAACTCTTCTCTCCCCACGTTATCTTCTTTCTTGCATTCTTACTCTAAGCATTTTGGATAAAACTGATCATAATTTTACAGTGTAATTTGGCGGATTTTCTGCAAATTGACACTATTCCTTTGCATTTGTTCACTCTCACTGGCATTAAATTCTTCATTCACTTTGTTCACTCAGCTACAAAATCAGACCCTGGAGGTAGTTTTGAATGGGTTATTTGCTATGATGGCAATGACAGCCAACCATACTGACACATCCCTGTGTCTTATGTCTACCTGTTTCTAATCCTCTTAAATTAGAATAGCTCTTTGCATGTGGAGAAGGGCTAACCTTTACTGCTGGATGTGCAAAAAAACCTAGAACAAATCATGTCAGACAAGTTTCTGTTGCAGAATTTCAAAAATAACTATGTCCAACTGCCTGCTGTTATTTCAACTCATTTATCAGCTGTAGACATCCCACTCTCCGGATTGTATCTAGAGCTTTTGAAAAACAGAGATACAAAATTTACAATTGTCCAGACTCTTTCTACAATAACTTTTTTTAAACATAAAAATGCACATTAGCAGCGATTCAACCACTTCACTAGAGTAAATGTGGCTAGATTGTTTTACAAACAGAAGCAGCATATAGCTCCCGTTCTAGCCACACGCCTCATGGTTGTTTCAAAGATGCCCATCCCATTCAGCATGAAGAATGGCCTGGCGCTACACTGCTGTCTGCCAGCAAAAGAAAACAATCAAGCAGAAATATAGCTATTTCTTTTTTTATGGTAGTCCTCCAAATAAGCGTTAATGAAGAATTTGGACTTCTCAAAATCCTTACTTTCCTCCAAGTTAAAAATCAAAAAATATTTTAGGCTTTGGAAAATAACTTGATCATTGGTCTGAGTTCAGGGCATGACAGAATATCAGCATGAAGATAAATTTATGAAAAATTAAAGTTTATCACCACCTTTGAAAGGCACTTAGGATAAGCTCTGGGTAACAATTCATTATTGATATTGACTCTGTCAAGAGTACTGCAACCACCATAGTGGCCTGCCATTTAGGAAACTACAGCTAAATGAGAGCCTCAGAAATCAACTGGAAGCGTATTAAATCCCACAGTATTTAGTGGGAGCTATTTAGTGAAGATTTCAAATATTTCAAGTATAGTCTGAACTTGGTATCAGAAGGAATGGAAGTGTCAATCGCTTTTTGGACCTATTTCTTTCCAAAAAGAGACCAAGAGGAAAAAGAGGCATTTGGTCTAAATGTCTAATACAGATGCATGTAACTAGCTGAGCAGCTCTTATGAAGGAAAGAAAACGCGCATAAGCAGTCTAAATAGCTCTGCACTGTATTAGAGCTCAACAAAGCTTTAGCATCTTTCTGGGCACCCAAACAGAACAGGACAACCCAAAACCCCTGTTCATGTACTCCATTCCTCTAAAGCTCTGCTTTTGCCAGGAAACAAAGGGAATGAATTTCCAGGCCACAATGTGGTAAGCTATTCTGGTTCTATTTAACCATCTTGGGAAAAACTGAGAAACTAATGTTGCTGCACTCGGCAGCAAGATTCAAAACTTCACTTCCCTCAGCCCCTAAGCCTGCTTGGCTCATTAATGCATTGCCTCCTGTTTTATTTTAGCCTACCTTCCCTTCTGCTGATATGGAGAGAAGATCCCTGAAATGCTGTCTTTTCTTGACAACATAATTTCTTGCTCTTGGTGGCACATGCAGCAATTAATCTCCGATGGTTCCTCACTGGGGAAAATCTGACCTGCTATACTGAGGGTCCTACTCACAAAAATCTCTCACTACTCAATCTTTCCAAAATTGTATTCGTCCTCCACAAGGCAAGTGCCAAGTGGGAATTTAATAGAAAAGCCAGCTCCTACACATGCAGTGATGTGCAGGCTAGTAGCCCTCCTGGTTTACCCATGGTGTGCTCTTCTGTCTGTTTTAACAGCTTTATCTCCAAAAGCTCTTGCTTACCAACTCACTTTCTCTTACATATTGATGCAGTGTTGCTGTTTCTAAGAAAGCTAAGCACTCTGCATGCTAAACCTCTTTCTGTAGTTTCTGCAAACATCTACCTTTGCTACTTAATAAAGAAACCCCACCATCACTTGGCTACACACTAGCCCACTGTGAATCCAAACGGCTGAATGGGATGCACAGTCTGAAACAGACACCCATTGCTTGGCCTGCCATCCACCACAAAGCAAACCAAAGGTCACTTTTCCTTTTTGTTGGCCTGACACTTCGATTCCAACTTCCCCACCATCCAAGTTTACTGCATTCATTCTCCCTGAAGTTAGAGTCCTGCAACCTGCCCTGTGCATGCCTCTACAAGCTATGGCTCTCACAGAATCTGCCATCACCTAGGAAGAACCAAATCACATAGAAGTTATTTAGGACATCAAAGCTCACAGGACACATTTAGAGTTACATACATTCCTTTCCAGGAAGTTGGTGGATCTCTGCCTTTCAGAATATACTTCCAATTCTGACATTTGACTTAGACTTCTATTAGAAGAAGAGCTACTTGCATCAATTCCATACTATGCATATGCAGACCTATCAGTAATCACCTCCAGGTTTGACTTCAGAAGAGATAACTTGATATATTAGCTGTTGTTTTAGACCTTGGGCTAAGGCAGACTAAAAAAACTCCCAAAATCCCAAGTACAGCACTTAGATTCAACAACACGAGTAACAAAAAAGTTTACAGGAGAACAAGGATAGTTGCCTGTGGGGAGAATATCTTTAAATCTATGGTAAAGTCATACTTGGCAAAATTCAATAGATCTGGTAAACATCAAAGATAAAATTCAGCAGAATAATTCCACCAAGCAACATTAAAAGAAAAATGGGACCAGCGGGGTTACCAGTGAAAAACAATGCCAGGCCTAATAGCACTGATCTACCAGAAGCAATTTATTATGACACCAGAAATAGCCATTTTCACAGTGGATGCTTGAAATGAAAACTTTAAAGCTTCTTTAAGTCTTGAGCTATAGCAAAGTATTCAACTAGCTAGCCAAAATAGCTGAAGGGAAATAGGAAGGCCACATGTGGAACTAATTACTCATGTAGAGGCTATGACAAAGAACATTTCTCCAGACTTTTCATGGGGGCTTCACTTTCAGGAAGTAACTCTAATTACTGTTCAAGTCTCGGCAGCCTGCATGCCGCTGACAGTTCCAAGAAAAAATGAACCTATTTGCCCTTTTCTTGGTCTAAAATGCCAAAACAGAAAAGCGCAACTAGAGTCATTAAAAAGAAAGAAAATAAGCGTTGGCTTGTTGCATTAGCTTCCCGAGCAGAATCCTTTTTGTAAATTTGGTTTTTCAGCCTTCACAAAAAAAGCAAATTCTGCGTCTACATTAACTCGCTCTCTGTTGGCTGCAGTGAAACTGTACATCTTGACTTTTTACAGCTTTTCCATACTGGGGCCCACTTCCTGCCCAGTTGAAGAAAAAAATCTGGCCTGAAGATGAAATGACTGCTTAACATTACACTAAAACATCTGGTACCATTTTATACACAGACCCATGTCTGAGAGCAGGCAATTCTAGCGGTCTCACCAGCGGCACAGTGCATACCCAAACCTCCCCAGGGTGACATCATCCCATATATGGACTCTCAGGCCCAGCCCTCCCCCTTTTCCTGGTCCTAAATTCATTGCCAGATCCCCAGTCTGCTGCAAATGTGCCACGTCAAGACTGGAAATCACAGCACTTCAGTGTGTTTCAGTGAGTGCTGCAGAGTGTGAGGGAGAGCCGAGCACAACCCGTGATGCAGGAAGGCAGTTTTTCCCCGAGACTAAAAGAGGATTTAAAATAAATAAATAGACGCGTCCGGAGATCCTGCTCCGTCGCCCCAGTGTTCAGACTACCTGTTCAGGACAATGCTGTTGTACAGTAGTCTGCACATTGGTTAGACTGGGCAAGGGAAAGCAGCGGCATGGACTATTGGGGACGCAAGTTGCTATTGCCAAGGAGAAGACAGTTATTGCTCCTTTCAGATCTCATATACAGTATTTTTCTTCACAGGTTTTGCACACTAGGGAATAAGAAACGCTAAGGGACACTGTGAAAAAGGAGGACTTCAGAATAAAGCGGGGAAGACATTCTGGTAAGGCCTACTTTGGAAGAACACCTGGCCTATGACCTGGCGAACCCAGGTGACTCCCCTCCCCCCTTCCTCCAGTCATCACTGCAAGAAAGATGGAGCTCTGATGGTTTATTAAAACCTATGCAAGAAATGAAAGAGGTATATTGCGGAGAGCTATACTACTTAGAGAACTGTACAAGAGTAGAGTTTAAGTTGGTCATTGCTTTTTTTTTATTTATTTATTTAAAATAAAGCTTTTTTTTCCCCCACAAACTAAAAAGGTAAATTTAATTATTTTTTTTTTTTTACTTGTAGCAATCAGTATAAATATTTAAGGAGTATATAATTTTTTTTAATACAGAAAAGGCTTGCTAGAAGTATGTATTCTGAATAGCTACTGTTGTGAACTGTTATCTGAAGATCAATTTTAAGAAATTATTTACTCTTAAAGTAATAAAATAATAGAAAAGAATGCATGAATATTATTTTAAATTATTGTACAATATATTATATCACCTTTGGGAGAACTGTACTTAGACTTTTATATGCAGTTGAAACTTCTTTGCAAGTAACCTATGCTATATGTGCTAATGAAAACTGGGAGGCAAGCCATAGGAAATCTATGACTACTCCATGCTGGGCTTCTGCCGTGTAGAATACAAAATCTTTGTTTGTCAGGAAAAATTACCTCTGAAAGTTCAGGATGTGATGGAAAAAAACCAATAAATAAATAAAATGGAACAAACAGCTTTCCATCCCGATACCTGGCTGGCCATTACCTATAAGTGATCAGCACCGATTGATTGTTGCCGCTCTCATGTATACTTTGCATCGCTGATTTTTCTTCTAACATTCAAAAATGATAAGTTACTTTGTCCTGAATCCCACTGATAAAAATGGAATTTGTAAACGAATGCAGAAGTTTGCTTTGGTGAATTTCCAGCTGTCCTGGTAGGGGAAAAAAACCCTCAGGCTGAATTAAATCCCCACGGACAAAATAATACAAAAAGTCTGCGCTGCAACTTGATACCAGCTGAACTCCAGAGTCAGCTCCCCTAAAGTTAACACTAGTAACAAACTACTGCAACCGGAAAAAAATCCCATCTATATGATGCTCATTATTGCCAGGAAGGCTTTGAATAGCTTTACGATAAAAAGAATTAGCATAAATATGCAGCCATTAATATTATAACCAGTGAATTTTGTAGAATGCGTGTCATTTTTTTAGACGGCCTTGATGGTGTACCTTTTTTAAAAAAAATATATATATATATTATTATTACCTTTTTCATTGCTCCTTCAATAATGAATAGAAGTCCTACTGGGGAGAGATGGTTGCGTAGCATTAGTGTAACTGTGTCTATACTGGCTGTCCTGAAGCCTATGAAGCACGAAGCAGTCATTTCCCTTAGCCTCCCATCAAAGCTTATGTATTTTGACTAAAAGAATAGTTTTTTAATGTATATATACACCTCCAGGTTATCCACCCTCTCTTCCTTTATTTTGCAGAAGATTATCTTTAGAATTAAATTAGTGGGTTTTAATCCATTACAATATGAGTAGACTGAATTTTTATTCTCATTCTACTTTAGAGTTACAACACACAGTTAAATGTAGTTATTAATAGAAAATCTGAAAAGACATGGAGAAATTAAAGGAATGGAACCAAATTCAAACTTGGATTAACATTTCTCAGTCTCTCTTTAAGTAAAATTGCTGTTTCAGGCATAGCAAATCTGAAACGTTTTTACCTCAATTTCTTTTAAGTGGTAGAAAAATGTTTTCAAATCTTGTTAAGAAACTTGCTCAGTTTTGCTTTCAAGGGGAATATGATTGTTTGCAAATATTTTTTTCTACCTAGTGATTACTTGTGTAGCTCCTTTTTTATATATATATAATTCTAATCTAGAAATTAAGAAAGGAAGTATTGTTATCCAGTCAGTAAGAGGCTTTTGGTGAAAATACCGTTGAAGACAGCTCTCATTGACTTTTGCTAAATAAGCAGACAATGAAAATATATGAAACTAATGTTTCTGTTATCTCTAATCCACTATTTGCATTAATCTTTATTTTAAATGACCTTTCTGGATTTAGGAAGTGATTCCCCTCCCATAGACCCATGACTCTTCAAAGTTACATTTTTAGCCTGTAAAGTGGAGATCTAGGAGGCCCCCCTGGCATGGGGCTTGGAAAGGAGGCAGGCGGGGGGGGGCGGGGGAATGCAGCGCGCAAAGCAACAGATATGGAAAGAAAGCCTGTATTGTTAGGAATGAATAAGGAAGTATATCGACTTCGACTCAGTAATCAAAACATTTTTTAAGTGAATTAAATTATTTTGTGGTTCTTAAAACAGTGCTGTTTCAGTTGAAACAAGTTCTAGTTGAGTATAATCACACAGAAAAAAATTTCCATAGTTATAAAAGCAGATGTTTTAAATATGGATGTCAACAAACACAAGACAGCCGTATACAAATATTTCAGGACACACACACACCAAACAAAAGAACCACCAACAAAAAAAAAGAACAACAAAAAGAACAAACATAACTTCTTTTGTAATGACTAAAAAAATTAGCAGGATCCAATGCATACGAAATCGGGTGAGACTTCTATAAATACTGGACGATACCAATGTTTAAGTCTGTTTTCTGGACTAAATGATACAATTCATACTACCATAAAATGCACAAAAACATGAAAAGCAAATTAAAGCCAGTATGAACATTTAAATAGGTGTTTCAATAATAGACTTTTATTTGTAAGAATCACAATATTTTTTTCGTAGTAAACTCATCAAAATTAAATAGGGAAGAGGATGCGAATATTTCAACCCTTTTCTATATATTCCTTTACTGTTAAAAAAAAGGAAAAAAGCAAAGAAGGTTGGGGGAAAGTCACTTAACTTTACAGAAATAAATATAGATCAAATAAGCATCCAAATGTGAAAAAAAAACAACTAGTTACTTTAAAAAAAACATGTAATTTGACATTTTTTCTGCCTTGTCATTAGTTGCATGTTATCTTGTGTTAAATAGCCCTGGTAATGGTAATGCAGATCTGTATTTTCAGAAGACTAACAGACACTGCTTTCTTCTCCACTCTCCTTGCCCTTCTTCCTGTGCTATCACCGGGCATCCACAGACATTTCTGCAGACCACCCAAGTATCATTGCTATATGGAAAATATTATAACCCAAATAGCAAAATACTTGCATAAAAATTCCAAACTTCCAGATAGAACATTAAACTATTATAATCTTTCAATCAAAATCTGTTAAGCATATTGGAAAACAAAAAACCCTAAATCAGATTGTGAGTGGTTTTTTTTAAATACTAAATTTTAATCAAGAGCATAACTTCATTTTTACTTGCAAAATGCTTTGCTTCCTGAACTGTACTTTATTTTAAAAAAAAAGATAAATCCTAACTGAAATAATATTGTAGGTTTAAACCTACAAAAAGACAGGAAATGCCACAGTTAAGAATGAAACTTTCTTGAATAATGCTACTGTACCTCTGTACTGTATTTTACGCTGCTTTGCAAAACAGTATCTAAAAATAACAAGCTGCTCTTAAATAAAAGGTCCTGATAACAGTCAGAGAGAATACAATTCTCAGCTCAGTTTCCAAGCTATCAATATTTCAAGTCAGATCCTTAATATATGTTTCTGTAAACATAATATTGGCAATCATGTGATTATTTTTTTTTCTGTTACTGTATAGTAAAATATTCTCAAGCCCTTTACTGCCTCAATGAATCAACCAGATAACAGCACGCAAAAATGCTTAGCCCTTTTAGCAAACCAACTACAATTTCAAGGAATATCAATTTTTAGATAAGAATCAAGTGGAGGTAACTACTCTGTTGTTAGTAGTACCCAATTAATTAATTGAAGGCAAAATAAATTTGCCTCAGTTCAAGATGCAAAGCTCTTTGCTGAATCTTTGATGCATTCTCCTTGTGTACAGTTATTAGAAAGACCACATCATCTTTCCACTTACAACTTTTATTCCCAGCCCAACTTCCCTAATAGTTGTTAGTAGAAAACCTATTAATTACAATGCATACTTTTTTCTTCCAATCCTTTCATACTATAGGTTGCCAATGAATTTTACTGTACAACTCTTTGCTATTTCAAGAAGGATCCATAACACAGAAACTGAGACCTAATTTTCTCCCAGACAAAAGAACTCTGATTTCTTTAACAACTAAACGCAGCAATTAAATTTGATGAAAGCTATAGAACAAGCAGTGTCTTATATTTATTTTAAAAGTATTTCTAATTTGCCGCTTTTGTTTATCTTTAAAATGGTTAAGTTGGTAGGAAGACATGCCAACTTAAAGCACAGACTTAAAATTTTACTTAGAGCTACAAAAATTTAAATAATCATATTATAAAGACGATGTAAAACTATTTAATGTCTTGGAATTATTTTAGCTAGTTTTTTAGCTAATTTGTGCTTGATTCATTTAAGACATCTTCTTCCACCTTGTTAGGTTCAATGAAAATTTTATTCCCATAATTGATAAGCTTAATTTGCACTAATTTGCACACTTCAACTTGTATATTAGCTAAAATGTACTTTTCTCTTTATGGCAAAATAATAATTACATATTAATTTATTATTATTATTCTAATTTAAAACTTCAACTCTATCTCCACCTTTAGTCTTTTGGTAAATTCCTCCCTTTTATAATCAATTTTCAGGCTGAAGCTTAGAAGTGTTTTACTGTTATTCTATATGGGATATGTTTGAAAAGGGTTTGAAAGCACAAATTTGTTGCTTTCCTATGGTGGCACTAGTGAGCAACAGTGATCTAAGAACACCATTATAAAACAGAACCATTTAATCTGTATAGAAAAGTAATACAATTATTCTTTTCTGCTTTTAAGCTTCCAATGTGTTTCATACCTTTGAAACAACACCCCAGTGATGTTGCAAATGTACTTGCAAAATTGGATTACAGTCACCATGTATGTTTTATATTCACAAAAGTTTAGCAAAACAGCACATCTTGAAATGTGAAACGATGCTGTTTGCATGCTTTTGATCTATAGTATAGTCTATCTTCAACTGAAAAACTTTCTGAAGTTACAAAGTTATTTTGTTTTCTAACATATTACAGATTTTGAAAGAATGCTAAATATAAATAATATGCAAAATAAAATAGTAAAGAAGAGTCATTATAAAAGTATACCTTTAACATATTAGCAAAATGGATATAAGATGCAAACAGTTTCCTTTCTAGCACATTTCCTTTAACTGGGTTAATGTGCAAGTGGTTTCCTCCATTTATACAGAAAGATTTTTATTTTTAACTTGCAAGATTACTGTACTTATCTGCTCCTAGAAAATATGTACTGTATAAACATGTCCTTTATCTTGAACTTCAGTATTTCTGTGCTTCCGAGAAGAGTAAAAACATCTGGTTAAATTACTATGTGTGACTACAATATGCAGGCAAAATCCTGTATGAAGTGCATATAAAATAAACCATGGCTTCAATCTTTTTTGTTTTTCCAAATGTTCAGTGCGACCAGTCTGTTGAAATCACATCTCTGAAATATGTCAGCACGATGACAACTGATGTACCAAAATGCTTCTTTTCTGAATAAAGTCAAGTTCTGTTCTTGTTCTACAGCTCCTAATGTTTTAAAGTTTAATTCTGTTATGTGTGTTTCCCCCTAAAGCCCCCCAAACCGGAATGGTACAAACTGTTGCACACCAGCGGTGATGGCTCCAAGGGACTGGCTGGACGGAGTTGTCATGTGTCTGCCTGTCTACACTTGCTGTGCAGAACATCCTCTCACCTGTACAGCAGGCACAGACAGGCAGTCGCATGACAACCCAGCCTGAGGGACAGCCGCCAGTGGGAAACCGCTCTGACACACCAGAGCATCTTCACCAACAGCTCCAGCCAAGAGTCACTCTGGATCTCAGACAGCCGGTCAGTAACCAAGCCGCGTACTGCAACCCACCTAGAGTCAAACCAACACTGCCTATAAAATACAATAAAACCCACTGCTGAAATTTTTACTGTGCTTCCTATAGTACTCTTTTCCTAGTTGTACTCATTAACTCACTAACAGTAAATTTTATTTATACGCAGCTTTGCGGCACCATTATATGTTTCGTCCTTCCATTTACTTCTCAGACGTAACTCAAGCAACCCCTGTTATTAGATTATTGTCAGTATAAAAATCACTAACGTTCCTGCTAGCCACAGAAGCTGAGAGCAGCTTGTTGTGTGGCAAGTTAATTCTATAAACAGACACAATGACAGACTTTATAGTAAGTTCTCCTCTTTCCACTCTCTCATCTCTTCACTTATTTTCATATCTCCTCCCATACCACACGGAATTTTACAATTAGGAATGAACTATGAAATTATAATACAAACTGCATCTATCACTGCATGTTGATAATACTCTCCCTTTCGTAATGAAAGGGAATGAAAATATTTTATTTGGAAATAAGACTAAAGGAGATTTTTTTAAAAAAAAAAATAATGTAATTTTCAGAAGTTCTCCTTGGCATCCTCTGCACACCAATAATGCCAGTGAAATCTCTGGATGCTTTAGAAAGAAGAAATAAGTCACATTCTCTGACCATGCCTTGTAAAAAAATGCCACACCACTTCACAAATGGCATGCTTTTGTTTACAAGAAAGACCATTTTGACTCACAAGCTAGACTGGTGTTCCGCATTCTCGAAGTCCATTTTATTCTACCGTAGAAGGAGCCAATTCACAACTTTCAGATTTGCGGGTTGACTTTCAAATGAACCTGAGCACAAAAGTTTACAACTTTTTGTGCTACTTGACAAAACGGTAACAACCAAGAGCTAAAATGCTCTTGTACTTTTTGTGTAGGTGTGCCTCATAATACTTGAGATAGTATTATATGGAATATTCTTTGAAAGAAAACAAGTATTTGTGAGGTCAATGAATGTGCTAGTCTTGCACTTATTTACAGCTGCCTCAAAGTTGTACACAATATTTTCCTTGCTTGATTTTAAGCAAGTGGAAAAGAACAAAGTCAGGGTACTGGTCACGCAATAAAGTTATGAACACAAGCAACTGTGTGCGGGATCAGAAAGTAATCCAGGTTAGTATTCACGTAACTGATACTATAACTGCTCTACCCACACTGCTCAAACATCAACTTGATATTTCCATAATTATAAGCCTCGAAAGCATTCTTAGGCACTGATTTCCATCTCATCAGGAATAAAATCCTGTTGTATGTTTGAGCAGCAACAAAACCAATCAGGAAACCACATCAGGAAACCAATTCTTTGTTTTGTCACGCTGCTACCATACAACAAATTTTGAAATCTTTTGCCAAAGTAGCTTGCTTCAAAATGTTGATTCTTCACTTATAAAAGCTGCAGCTCACAAATAAAGGTATTAATTTATATTCTTCTAATGGATCGAGCAAGCAACCACATGCATTCAGAGAGTGAATTTAATATCAGAGTAAATTCCAGACTACAGAAAAAGGGCTGTTTACACTAGGGGCGGGGTACACAGTCCTAGAGGTCGTAGCAAGCACTGCAGTTTTGTAAAGTACATTGTCAGAGCAAACTGATACGGAGCTGTTACAACATTCCTTACTAAGGGGAAGAGGCACAGGGAAAATGAACTCATCAATGTGTCAGGAGAACAAAGGTGAGACCTGACTTTCTGCACCTTCCCCAGCTGTGATGGAGAGGCTCTTGCTACTGTGCAAGGTCTGCAGAAGTGACTGGCTGAAGTGGGAGACACAGGAAATCAGAACTCCCTAGGACCTCGCAGTGTGCACAGCAGTACTGAGCCCAGGCACAGTCTAGGCACATAAATAGGGGTATAAATTCACATATCACTGAAGGCTTCAAATCTATGCAGGGTGGAAATACATCAGCATGCTGCCTATTTCAATAATCATTTGCAAACAGGATGTGATAGCTACCAAGCCAAGTTAAAAGTGAGGAGAACATTTTAAGGAGAAGAAATGTAATTATAAAAACGGGAATTCAGCCCATTCAGCAATATTTGCTTCTTTATTTTCATAAGCCAGTATTTCTGTTTCCGAAACAAGTTACTGTTTTTCTGATTAACCTAATGGTCAAGTTGTGGCTTTGACCATCTTCAGAAATCATCTAAAGCAGCTCTTACTAGTTTTCTAAATCCTATTGAGAAAGGCCTAGTAACCAAAACAACAAAAAAAATCCAACTTAACTTTGTGAACTCTTTTCCACAACAGAATAATGAAATTATACAGCAAATTTGTACTTAGGGAAAAGCTTCTTTCACCGACAAAGCATGGACTACTATGTTGTTATCTTCTCTTAACACTGTAAGAAATTCCTGAGTGATCTCCCACTTTGGCGTGAAAGAACTACTGGTATTTCATGACTTTCAAAACACAACTGTTTGGCAACTAAGAGACATTATTTTCAACTATCCATATAGAAATCAGACAGTGTCCAATTCCCTCCATGTACCATTCTGAGATTCCCAAGTGATGTTCTCTAGTACACTATCACTACAAATTATTTCAAAGTTGCACATAAGATATCCCATAAATGTTTTCAGGAATTTTTATATTGCACACTAAGTAAAGGTCAGACTCAAAAAAGCAACACCAAAACTACCACAAAAATTGCCACAGCACATCTTAGATGCACCCCTGAGTGCTTGAGATGGAATATAGTAAGGGTGTTAATCTCACCACGTCACTTAGTTGCAGATACTGGTACCCAGTGTAAGTCAACAGGTTCTAGTAGCTTCAAACTAGATCACATAAGAGCAGCTTTGCATTCTTTCAAATTCATTTTTATGACAATGCAATAAAATACTTCATATTATATTTCAATAATCTGAGAATAAAACTTCTCCTCTTGATACCTAGTATTTGGGTCCTTTGCTCTGTCTAACAAATGCACTCATTTTCCTGTTACAGTAAATACACTTCAATGCTTTTAAAACTTAAATAAAAGGGCAACAGGCAAAATCTTCAAGATTATCTAGTTTGTCCCTCAATCTTAAGGTCTATCCCAAAATGGCTACTGACTCAGGAAAAAAACCCACGCTTCTGACAGGCACAGTTTCCACTATCAGCGGTATTACTGATGTAAGTATCTATGATAAGTATCAGATTCTGGACTCACAGGACTCAGGAGAGCTCTGGCTTATGTACATGCACTGCAGGACCTCTCCCCAGTGGGTCTAGAAAATCCAATGCAGTAAAATACCACTATGTAAGCTTAAACAGAATATTAATTTTCTGCACAGTAGCCCTCAATCAACTCCATGTTTGTTGTAGTAAACCAGAATAAGATGGAAAGTTTTCATCCAATGAACTGGTTCGCTCTAAAAATCACTGGTTTTAATTTTTTATTTTTTTTTCTGAAAACATGTAATTTAAAGGTGAAAAATCAGAAATCAACTGGATTTTGTAAATGTAGCCACATTTTTCTCAAAAAACCAATACCAACCTTTAAAAAACGACAAGGGCCTTACTGTAAAGCTGATATAGTCAATAAAGCAAGCAACTTTGATGCCCTGTTTATCATAGAAATGCTTTTCCCAGTTCTTGTATTGTTTATCTCAGATATACTTATCAGCAGTGACATTTCTTATCAAGGTGCATTTTTTGGATTTTCAGGAGCAAATTTGAAAATCCATAGCAATCAGCCTCAGAACTTTGCAGACAGGCTTTTCAACCTTTTAGAATATGAGGCTGAAGAAAAGATGTTACCATTACATCAATTGCTGTACTTATTTTTATGAGTAAATTTACCTAGACAATTTATGATCAATTTTCAGTATATGTGTAAGAGCAGTTCAAACAGCCATAAGACAATAACCAGAACATTACAAAAGATTTTAGACCAATGTGTGGAAGCCACAGGAAGAGAGGAAAAAAGTAAAACAAAAACCAAACAGAAACACTACACACAACATCCTGTATTTATGTTATCACCATTTCAACAGAAGTCTTAGAGAGTCAGCATTCTCCATGAATCAAAACCAGAAAATTCAACAGACACAGGTAAAACCTTAAAACATTCTTTCAGTTCAAGTCTGTATCAGCTAATTTAATATTTTAAGCTGGTATCAGAAGACTGAATAAATATTGGGTTTCCCCCCAGTAGAAAAAAACTTTTCACTCCTTACCTCATCATCTTTATACCAGGATAAACTTTCTGCAGTTAGAACGAACCAGTATTCTTTGGATCCTCCTTTCATGATGCCAATATTGTTGATGGTCAGCCAGCCTTTCCTGATGACCTGTGCAGAGGGTGCAGTCAGGCACAAGTTTAATTCATTACTCATTTGACATAATTCTGCTGCTGCATTTATTCTTTTAAATAAAGACTTGGTAAAGAAAACAAGAACAGGTAATTTTTTTTCCATCTCTGGCAAATTCAAAACAGAGATTTTGCAGGTTCCTATCATTCTATCATTCAAGAAAAACAAAATAAAATAATACAAATTTAATATAGTGTTCTCAGTCAACAGGTTGAAGAAAGAGAAGAACCTAAGTATTATCATGTTGTACTTACAGCAACCAGGAATGAATGATCACACAAATGTGGAGATATTTGTTTGCTGTATAATAACCCTTTGTAAAGATACATACAATTTATATATGACTACTCTGACTGTTCTAGTCTAACTGTTAAAGTAATTTGTAAAGCTGCACACTAGGAACAGCACCTAGCTTCTGGTGAAAAAAGTGGCTTCTAGCATGCACTGGGTATTTTCAGAAGAGTTTGAATCAAGTCACAAAGCAGAAAATTGTTCTACAATTAATTTGAAATTAAAGGAGTTAGTGGAAAGGAGACGTATGTGAAAGCTATTTTCCTCTCATAAGGTAGAAGAGGAAAAGAAAAGATGGGGGTGGGGAGCCCTACTGCAGCAATATAAGTCAGAGGAAAAATGGGTAAAGCAGAACTTTACAAAATAGATACAAAGATGAAAGACCAGGTGGGAAAGCATCCCTGTAAAGACTTAGACCAGGAAGCTACACCATGTAAATAGGAAGCAGGACAAAAGAAAACTTAAGAATGAGACAGGTCCAGAGGTGAAGGAGATTATGGTCATGAGAACTGGTTTATGGATCATATAGATAGAAACTTTCCATATATATATGGAACGTATATATATGAGAAAGCAAATTCTCTGAACAAGACAACAATACTCTCCCAATTACACAGATGCAGGGAACCTCAGCTATTCTCTTTCTCTCCACTGCAACACCCTTTACTTGCCTTTGAAGTACTGAGATAGAAAGAAGTGCTCAGAGAAGCCCTTCAGAACTCCCTCAGTAAGTCCCACAAGCATGGACTTGTGTGATCAAACCTGAGTTTCCTTTTGCTTTTAGGGAAATATGAGACACTGACGTTCCTCTCATAGGGCTTTATAAGACTAGTAACTCCAACATCAACACATAATGAGAGAAAAAACATTGCTCAATATCTATATTCTTTGTCATCTATAAAAG
Source organism: Scolopax mira (assembly GCA_004320125.1). Lineage (NCBI taxonomy): Eukaryota > Metazoa > Chordata > Aves > Charadriiformes > Scolopacidae > Scolopax > Scolopax mira. The sequence continues at coordinate 168,406 of BJBW01008396.1, forward strand.
TTTCAAAATCAGAAAGCCCTCCCATTCAGCATGCATGTTTAATGTAAGCTCCCTGAAGAAACAGGCTTTGGTATAGCACAGAGCAAGGGCTAAGTTATATTTGATAACTAAACCAAAGAAAGAGATTAGAAGTTGCAGCTAAAAAAACGATGAAAGTACTGGTAATGTACATAATCCAAGAGCATCAATTTTATTTCAAATAAGAAAACCACCGAAGATCCAAAAAACAGTCTATGGGTTTTCAGCCTGTAAGAAAATTGCTAAGAAAACATTGATTTGGTTCTGAAGACTGAATAAGCGATGAGAGAAATGGTCGTGACTACAGCACACAAAGGTGTGGCCTGAGTTCACCAGATAAACCAGGCTGTATCACAAGAATTTTTGCAGAAGTTCACCACTATTTTTTAATATTCATGTTCACTGAAAGAAAATCAAAGGTGGAGAGGAGGCACTGCTGTTTATAAATAGATGTGGAATGTTTGTCCAAGTGTAAGTTAGTGGAAACATACTGATACAAATTTGATTACCTATCAAATCCTCATATTTTTTTAACAATGTTTATTAAACTTTTAATAGGAAAAAAGCAACATGCATATATAGACAGCTTACTGGCCTTCAGGCAGTTGCCACAGAACAAGTTTCATTTAATTTCATTTCATTTCAAGCTAATTTCATTTTTTTTCTGAACTACACAAATTCAAATGCAAGAAATTTTGGACAAAACCCAAGAAATTAAGGTTCCCCGAGGACTTTAATTTAGCTTCACAACAAGGTGAGCTACCTGTGTACAGGAGACTAAATACTTCACAGCAAATTAGCAAAGTTTTATTCTCATGTTATAAAGAAATCAAAGTAAGAGGCCATGAGAGAGGGTGCTGTTTAATCATGCTGCCTGCAATTGAAAGTGCTGCATTGCTTCCTATAAAGCACATATCCTCATAGAGGAAGCACAGGCAGCCAGGCTAACACACTACTGAAAAGTGGTTTGGACACACATCTTAAAGAGGGTAAAAGGTTTGAAGATGGATGTCACAGTGAGGATAAAGACATGGTTTCTAGAAGCAAACCAACGAGAAACACCTGAGTAGCATGTTCAAGAACCTTACACGTGAAGAGCACTTAAAGGGAAAGGAAGTAGCACTTAGCTTATTCCATTCAACGTTTTCCTTCATCATCACCATAAACTTTGTATCATGTTAATAGATCAAGTTTTCTCAATTTGTCAAGAACACACTTGTGGTAGAGGTCTTAAAACAGACCAAGCCAAGGTTTTAAAATCTAAATTATACAAGCCATTTAAGAAGTAAAAAAGCTTTTAATACATCTAATGTAGGAACTACATTTAGTTGCATAGCTTCAAAAGACTGTCTTGCTCCAGTTCAACACATCTCCCTACAGATGCATAACCATCCCTGGGTGTGGACAGAAACAAGCTGACTTTGTAATACAACCACTGGTCACTGTCTTGTAAAGGAAGGAATTTGCGAGTGTTTCCTCAAAAATCCTGTGTGCTGAGGATTAGATCCAGCTGTCATTCCCGCACAACACTGCATGAAGAGCGAGACACCAAGTTGTAGCAGTATCTTTGGTATACATGTTTTTCATGTGCAAATTTCTAGACCTGTTTATCTATACCTTTCTGGCAAAACAGGGTACTGTGTTCTCTAAAATATCCTGGACGCTACAACAGATCGTGATTATCCAAAAGCAGTTCCAGGGAACATCAGGAGTGGGAAGACGAGCTAAGCCTCATTTTCTCTCCATTGAATTGTTCCTCCTTCCTAGGCATATTTTGTTAACTACAAAAAGCTACACTTTCAAAGTACCCAGTACCAATGTTGGGGTCAGGGGTGATGGCGATGTTGGATCAAGGTCTAAGTGCCAAACAAAGGGAGATTAAGCAACATAGGTTTATTTTCCAGAGAAGCTGAATTACACCTCAGACTCCATCCAATTTCTTAAAAAGTAACTCAAGCTATATTTTAGAAATAAGTATTCTTCCCTGAGCAACAAGCAACAAAGATTTTCAAAGAGATCTCTGAAGTCAAAAAAGCTGTGATGGGAGGTAGAGAGGGGGAGTTGTTGGTTCTTTTAAAACCATATTGTATAGTACATAATACTGTATAGTATTGCATAGGTTCTTCTTGTTGGTTAAAAGAACCAACAACTTGAAAAACAAAAGTAGTGTGTTTCATTATTGTTTTCACTAGTTCATTTTCTAGTTGGTTTGGATTTAAGAGATCCATTTGAATATTTTATATCATATTTCTAATTGTCACTCTGTGCAAACCGGATATCAGTGACATGAGTTATGAACTTCAGGAAGGTGAAAAATATGGGCATTGCCAGAAGGTAGTGAAGACAATATTCTGACCGGTAGTTGGACTCCATGTACAGGATGAACAAGAGATGACACAGTTCCTTCCTTCAGGGTCCTGATATCTAATCTGGGTGTCTGAAAAATGAAACTTAGAAGGTACGAATGCACATGAACAAGCCAGAAGGAAGTCATTTTCTGATAGTTCAGCTGCACAAAGCCCAAATCATATCTGTTGTTCTTATTCTTCACCACCTCACAGATAAACAGGGAAGCAGCATTTGACACAACAGGTACATTTTATGTATTACTGCATGACTTATTCATTCCACTAAATCAAAAAGCTATTTGAAATACATTATAGAATCGTAAAGTGTTCTATTTCTTTAAAAGAAATATTTGAAAGATGATTTCAAGATAAGTGAGGGATAAGTGGAATTGGCTGGGCAGACAGAAATACAAGCATGAAAATCATGAGACTGGCTACTTCCACAACAAAACAGGCAGCGGCATTTGTTGAGTTAACATCGCTCTCTATTAAAGTTATGTTACATAACTGAATTGAAATAATTTTGAACACACAACTCCCAGGACTACTCTATCTTCTAATCACTGTCATAACAACACGTTTTACCAAATAGTGAACACTGAGAGAATAAAAATTGCAAAAACTGCTCTGTGAGGCACCCTGGGTTCTTTGTGTTCAATTATGAAGATTCTCACACTACAGAGGCTAAAAAGGAACAGCAGGTTAGAGAGAAACCTGTAATTTACCAAATTTCAGGGCACAAACTGATCAATTCTGTTCTGATACTAAATACAAACGAGATCTCATGACACTGCTTCCACCAAAAACACTACACAATATATTGCATAACTTTAAAATAAAAAGAAAATTTAGTCTTTACTGAACCAAAGAACTCAATAATGAAAAACTGAAACATGCTTCCAAATGTAGTTAAACAAAGATTGATGTGATTAAGTCAATCACAAAGGAATCTTAACCTAAAAAACAAGTACAGTTAAAGGCCATTTAGAACAGCAATACTTCTCTAGTCTTGGTAACGCAAAAATTCAACAGCAGCATGTCTTATTCAAGGATATTTCAAAATTAAGCATCATGCGATCATCCATGGGCACCACTTCTTTTACAGACATACTAACATTTCTTAACAGAACAGCCTCGTCATGGTTTTTCATGACCACCTCACTGCCCAAGGCACAAGTTTGCATTTCCACTTAAAAAAAATAATCTGTAAGCATGTTTTTTTTCCTGAGTCAGGCGAGGTAATAGGATTTCACTATATCTGAAGAAAAGAAGCAGCAAAGTATGATACAAAGCAGGATTATAAAGGGGGGGGGGGGGGGGGGGGGGGGGGGGGGGGGAGAAAAGCAGTTACTAGCAGAAAACATTAATTATTAGTACAATAGTTCAGGCCAACTGATGGGGTCTGAATGCTACTTGTGTCCAGAACAACTGAACCAGATTGCTGGCATGAAGTTGTAAAAGAGGCAGGTTGAACAAAGCCTTTGAATCCAAGCCCCCAGATCACTTGGACAGTGACTGGAATCTCATAGTTCGGATTTAACCCCTTCTCCAATTACAGGGGCTGCTTCAAGCACAGCAGCAATTTCTGCTGCAGATGTAAAATACAAAATAGAATTTCATATAAATTATATATAATCCTCTATAATTTGAGTACCTTGCAGTCTTACACAAATCGTATCAATTGGGCACATGGAGCAATGATACCTCAAAGGTTTATCACAAAGGGGAGCTTTAAACTAAATTTTAGTCACCAAAACAAATTTCAACACACAAAATACACAGTTAAGATGGATCAGCTTTCAGGAACCAGAGCCTTGCTAGTGTGCCGTGTAAAACCAAGCACTACACTGATTATTCCAAGCAAATTAGAAGACAGACTAACCTGTGGCTTAAAAAGAAACTTTGTGGAGTCAGGTCAAAACCTCAGGCGGTAGCAAAGAAAAGACAAAAAAGGCCAAAGATTAAGTGTGAGAGTATAAATTAGTAGTAGAGGAAAAAGGAGCAAAAACATGTTAAAAGGAATTGGCTTTAGACTTCTTCCAAAAATGTAATATTGCTGCACTCATCTTATTTCCGAGATACACAGAAACAGCTAAGTGATCTGCATCATTACAGTTTAAAGCAAGCTACAAAAAAAAAAAAAGCAGTGGATTGCAAACCCACTATTTTGGGAAAACTTGATCTTGATCTCCTGAGAGATTCAATTCTTAGAATCAGTGTTGCCTAGTCCTTTTTCCTTTATTGAGCATTAGTTTATTTGAAAAGATAATGAATAATTTGATGATGTGGCAAACTGGAAAAATGTGTTTTCATAACAGATATTACCAAAGAATGCACATGATACAGAGATTTGCTCTTATAACCAACCATCACTGAACCAGGAGTAACTTGTTATAAAATTAACTGTTTAATATAATATATTATATTATATTTATAATATATAATATAAAAATAACTAAATTGCTGTTTAGACAATTAATTCTAATTAGTAATATTAAAGCATTCACATATTTATTTACTCATGAAGTGGAAGGGTTAGAAAAGAGTCTGTCCATGATGCACTGATCCTCCTGGTGCTATGAAAAGAATGGTAAAAAGTCTTTAAATATTTCTAAGTCTATTAATAAAATTAGTTTTTTCTATAGAAGTAATTCTTTTGTATAAACAAAATACCAGTAACAGTACCTGTACCCATAAACAGCATGTTCATTTAAGCAATAGCTACCGTTCTCTTTTGGTTAACTTATTTGCTCACCTAGCAAAAAGAGGTTTTCTATAAATAAGAGGCACTTACAACAGACAAATACTGCTGTCCAATTATATAATAAAATAAACATCAATTAGTCAGTTTAGTTTGAGAAACTTGGTAAATTATAGAATATTAAATTTAATTTTAAGTTTTCTATAACATAAAGTCATACTAGTTCATACTTAATAATAGCAGGTTAGTAGCAGTTAAGTAATGAACTGCAATTATACTTTGTTGAGGAAATGTTACAGACAAGACAGTTTTGCATTAAGTAGTTTAGTAGCAAGTATTCAACAAACCAATGAGTTAGAGACAAACTTTGCCCTCTGAGAAGCTAAATGGAAAAGCAACAATAAAGCTTACAGAACTTAGCTCGTACAATTTGCCTTGAAGGCGGTAGATTGGTTCCCTGAAATAGCAAATTGCAAAAATGAAGTTTTATTTCAGAAACATTTTCTCATTCCTTTCAACTCCAAGCAATCAACTTACAAGTATCTGTTCATTGTATTTAAAATAAAAGGTTCAGCAAAGTCCATTATACCAAAAGTAATCTAGTTTCAACATTTAATTTGAAATGCTAAGCTTTTTCTCCACTTCTTTAGAAAGAGAACATTCACTTAATTAAAAAAATCATTAATTTTATTCGTGTATTTTTGAAAAGTCAGATGATTGGTTGATTTCCTTTTTATTGGACACTCCAAAGTGATAATGATTGTTGTGTTTGACACACGTTCTGGCATAGCTGGGTAAAGAAGGAAATCTCTCTTCAGAAGAGAGAGACTAGTCTTTGAAGCCATTTCAGTGCTTAGACCTTTCAACTTTTTTCATTTCAGTCCAAACTGCATATTACATCAAAAATGCTACTCACGATTGTCAGGCTCTAGAGTACCATCTTATCCGAGAAGTTAATGGATTATTTTAACTAACATCTCAAAAATAACCAACAATTTCTTGTTGGGAGGAAAAGGCTGGATTTTTATCCCAAGACAATGACTAAAGCTAGAACTCTCATTTACAACAGCAGAATAGGAGACTTTATGAAGTTTCAGGTTTACCACCTGAGGGATCTAAAGTCAGTGGCCAAATGTAAAAACCTGCACATCTCACTCCTGAGCATTGTTTGACCAAATTTCACAAGAAAACCTCAGGAAGATGTTGAATTTGGGTAATTATTTATATGAAGTTTCATTGTCTTTTTTTTTTTTTACTAGAATTTTTTATATCCTTTTAATGTATGTACTAATTTCATAACATTTTATTTCGTTTAAGACTTTGCAAAACCCTCAAAGTGAGCAAAAACCCTCAATGTTGCAACATTTTTTTCATTTTCATCTCATATAAAAACCAGGACTGATCCCATAAAGTACTGAGCACCCCTGGCCCACACACAAGCAAAGAAAGAAGCAAAGCTCAGGAGCACTTAGCATCTTGCAGAATCAATCCCCTATTCTTATGTAATAAAAAGAAACAGGCAAGTAATTTCACTAATGAATCTCAGTGAAAATGCTAATTAATCCGAGACCACCAACCAGTTATTCTTTGTTTACTTTGAGAAAGGACTATGGTACATAGCCAACATCTCTGTGAATTCAACTGGAAGTTTTCAGAAGAGGTAAAGGCAAATCTGCTTTTGCTTGTTGAATTGCCTCTTCACTGCTATTAAGCTGTCAATACATAAGAACTAGTGAAACAACTATGACAAAAGCACACACAAGCAAGTACTCACCAGCTTTTTGGATTCTGAAATTCACAAGTTTATAGTTAACAACAACATACACTGATGTGTAACATGAGAGATTCAATGCACTAAATGGCACAGGAGGGAAAATACTACCCAGTGATGCAAGTAGTAGCAGAGATATTAAATGATAAATGATAACTGTGAAAGTCAGGTGGCTCAAAAACAATTCAGTAAAACAAGGCGAGGATGAAATATTTTATATGTTTGAAGCAGAAAAGGTAAGTGACACTTAAAACAAATAAATACAGCCAAGAAAACCAAACAGCTTGGATTGATGTGCGCATGCCATTATCCATTCTCTGTTAGGTGCCTACCTGATTTCCCACTGCACTTTTGTTAACCTGACTGCTTCTTTGTTGGGCACTAAGAAAAGCAGAGGAAAAGAGTTATACTGAAGAAACTCAAGCTAAGCCAGTTCCCAAAGGATAGATTTTAACAGTAATAGTTACTTCTGATTCCAGCACAGAAATCTAGAGTAACAAAGAAACACAGCAAAGTCATTGCATATATATATGTGTATTTCAATTACTTTTTCTTACAGTATAGGAATGCCTGCTTAGGAGAGAAGGGACGTGCACAGCAGACAGCTCCTACTAATCATCTCCTTTGTAACAACATCCTACTTGGATTGGTAAAGTTACTAAAAGCACAGAGAAATTATGACTCTATAAATATTCAAGAGAGACAAAAAGCAAGGCATTTCTGTTATTTAGTGCAATACAACAAAATCTTCCCCTGCTGGAAGCTCCTTAATAGCTTTGTCTTGACAGTTTGTTTTGGATATTATTCTAATATTTATATGCACTTTGAGTGTGTAAATATAACCAATAGATGAAGTCGTCACAAAGCTGGTTCATAAAGCCGGAATCTTAGAAGAACAGAGCATATTTGAAATTAAAACATCTTTTAAATATTTTGCTCAATTCTTGAACTCTGGTAATTACAGTTCCTGAAGCAAAACACACTCCTGTCTCACAAACATAAATGTTGCCATTAATTCTAAAAGCATTTGCATTATGTGGTAATTTGTAAGTGTTAGGCACAGAATTAAAATTTTGCTGGAAAGAGGAAAAGAAGTGTTCAACCAGCAGGCTTCAGCTACTTGACCATGAGAGCGGCCATTGGTGACAAGAAGTTTTGTTTGGATTAGATTATACCATTTCAGCAGGCATTGATGAACTGAGGAAAGAAGCGTACATATTGGATCAGCTACAAACACTGCTCTGAAGGAGTAAGAAAGATGTGCTTGGATCACAGCCTACAGCCAGTTCTGCAACTGTTTTGTGCACAGCTGCTGTTCCAAAGAATTGCTGAAGCACCAAACTCAGCCCTGTCCCAATTCTGATCTTGCACGTCAGACCACACTCCATCAAACCAGCAGTTCACATGCTGCCCATGAGAAGATCCACAAGGATGTTTATTCTATGTGTCTGTTCAATGGGCTTAGTTCTCAGTCATCCAGATCCTTTTGACTAAATAGCACTGCATGTCTCTGGTGCACAGTCTGAGTTGCATAAGCTTTGGTGCGTAAATTATGATTAAATAACACGTACACAGAAAACACAGCACTGACACCTCACCAGTTGATCTGCTCTTTGAGAAAGACACATGAGATGGCTTTAGGAAACCTAACTGTCATTCATTTGGTTTGGGGGTTGGTTTGGTTTGTTTGGTTGAGTTTTTGTGTTGGTTTTGTTTTGTTTTGTTTTTTTAAATTTTATTTTATTTTATCACCTTAATAAAGCTAGCTAGACCACTAACATCATACTAAGAAAACCAAGCCTTTTAGAAAAGTCCAGCGATTGGTCCTCTACTGACTGTTCTAAAAACAAATTACTCTTTATGTAGATTGAAGAATGTAGCTATGTCTGAGTTACATCAACTAGAAACAAGCCCAATCCCAGCATTTTGGCACTCATTATGCTAAATGAGAACAAACATTAATATTCTAAGATTTCACAATTTCATAACTATGGAAAGTTGTTCTAAAAGTTGGTATTTTTAATTCTTTCTCAAATCAACTCACATTGCACTGTACCTGCCTTACCCTGCAATGCTGCAAGGTAGTTTGAAATGTCTTGTGCCCTCATTCTTATGAACAAGGTTCAGAGGACTTACACTTATAAAACACTACAGTGACATGAGATAACAGGCTAAAAGACTCAGTAAAAGAAAGGAAACACTAGGGAATCTGGGGAATCTATAGTCCATGTTGTTTAGATACTGCAGAAGCCTACATGCTACCCCAAAATTAGTTTATTTTCCAATTCGAATCTAATTGTTATAATGATAATATTTTTATCATTATAATTATTATATTATTATAATAATTATTATAGTTTAAAATGTGTATTTTCTACTGTTTACCTCATAAATATTTTACATTTTAAGTTGTTCTTAGTTACCCAGTTTTTCTCTTCCAATTGAGCACACATCAAAAAAGACACTTCCCTTCCCATCAGTTTCAACCTGTAGAAAAACTTGCGTAAACTTATCAGTGAACTCAAGCAAAGAGCCATTTGTTATCTGCTGATACTCCATGCACAGTGGCTGGGGATTTCTAGATCTCAACTGGCAAAAGAGGAAGCAGCTTTCCCAAGAAACTGAACTCAAACGTGGCAACTCCTTGGAAAAGGCACAGCAGTAAGGACCATGGACCAAACTACAGACTCCAGCAGCAGCATCCATGAGCAGGGTTTTTTTCAGGGGAGAGACATAAATAAAATATCTCCAGATATACCTGGCACTACAGAATCCATGGAAGGTTCCAATTTGACACAAGGAAAAGTCTTTTCACAGGAGGAGAGGCAAGCATTGGAAAAGGCTGCTTAGAGAGGGTGGAGGATGTCCAGTTTTAGAAGTTATCCAAATCTGATTGGACAAAGCCCTGAATAACCTGGTCTGAACTCAGCATTAACCCTCCCCTGAACAGGAGGTTGGACTATGTGACTTCCCAAGGTCACAACACACACCATGAATATTTATGGAGTGTTTTTAGCAGGCTTTTTCCTGTCAGAAAAGGATGAAGAGAAGTAAATAGCAGGCAGGTTGTTATCTTGACCTCTAGAAGGCCAGCTACCATTCCTACAACATCCTGTCATTTGTCAAGAGAACTGATAAAGATATCTGGGACCTGCAAACAATTCTAGAGAAAGCTGTTCACACCAAATACATAAACAGTGACTGGCTTTACCTTCTTCCCTCTCAGTTTACTGAACTCCATGTTTTAAAACTTCAAGGCATACAGCCAAAGATGTAGACCTTCCTTCACAGTGCTAACTAGAATAGGTATAATACATACTATGGTGCCAGCAACTCTGTTGCCAGCATTCCACATCCCACATGGATGAAACCTGTTGTGATTCCAAACACTGTTATGGTAAATATGGCAGGAATATGGCTGAAGGAACATTTCTTTTTCAAAGAGTGAAGACATCTTTAATGTTTTTACTAGCATCAAAATGTTGGTATGAAGTCCCTGAGGCACCAATTGCTGGAAGCTGAGGGAGAACATTCTGGAGAATATTCTCACAGCCTTTTCAATTAAGCAAGGACAACGTCAAACCAGCCCCTGCAGGGCATTCTGCTACTATTATTCTCTACAGCCAAACAGCAGGCACACTTGTAATTCAGCAACATCCACTATTCTGAGCAAAACTGATTCACACTGAATCACAGCTCCCAAAATATGCATTTGCAACAATGTGGAAAGACCACCAATATCATACATTTCTGTGGTCCTAAAATGGATATAGTGAGGGCATCAGCTTGCCAAAGCTGCTTCCTGATATGCATACGATTCCAGACCAAGACATAAGCTTCAGCTTCAATGAAACCAGGCTTGTGAACTGGGGTGAAGAATCCCCCACAAGTGTGAGAGAGTTCAATATCATGTATACTGAGAAACAGCATGCTCCTGTCACACTTCAGGAATTGAGTTTTGAACTTAGTTTAAAAAAAAAAAAAAAACAGCTTGACAATATCTTATAACAAATTCTCAATATACATACTTTGCAAAGCCAATGAAGTCTTCATGGTTGGTGTTGATGTAAGAAACCTGGATATCAATCAGCAGCAGTACCTGTTTGGGGAGACAGGAGAGCAGGATAAGGTAGAGGAAACTGATAGGGGAAAAGGGTAGGTGAAATTAAGGAAAATGATAAGAGAAAAGAACAGAAGTTTTGACTTTTCTGCATTATTTCGTATTCCTTTCATAATTGCCCAAGCCAAAAGCAACCAAAAGCAACAATATTTTCAAAATCCCACCATTTCTGCTTGTGTGTTTGTTTAATAAACTAGACTACAGAAGAGCTCTTCCCTCTTCCTATTTTTTTTCACTGACAGACCTCTTTTTTTTTTTACTATACTTCCTTACTTTACTTCTCCATATCATATACTACCAGAAAGCATTTAATAATATGCAACATAGATTCTAGCTCCGTATTTTGCAAGTTAAGCAAAGTCTTGTCTATTTGTAAGATTCTGGCCAGCAAGGAACCCAAACCTTAAACCTAAAAATCAGGGTACCTAAATTTTCTTTAGGTTCTACACAAAGAAGTGACAGGCAAGCTAGAAAATGTACAGTCTAGGTATTAGACAGCCATTCTGGTGCACACATCTGGCTTGAGAGACAGACTAGTCAATGAAATATCAGAATTAATGGTTTCTGTACTTACCACTTGCCAGGCCTTCAACGTCCCAGAAGCAGAATTTGATTCAAACTTGATAATCTAACTAGGCAAAGAATTTCCTAAAGTATTAGAGAAAGCTCGCGCCTACCCTGGAACAGCTTCTTGAAAATGCATGAGACTGCACTTTCCCTTTGTCTTTTCAGACTTCCATTTATCAGTAGAGAGCAAGGAAGAAACCTTTTGCTACCAAATGGCTGCACTTTATCTCCTCAAAGTGTGCAGTTATTTCTATGCAGCCCCTCAAACACAGCATCACTTCCAAATTCTTCACAATTTCCGGAAGACTTTACATGCCTTCCTCAGAGCAAAAGACAGTGGGGCTTTGGGTCTAGCTCTTACATCTGAAAATATCTTCACTAATGTTTTAATTTATTAATGATAACTGCTAACAGCATAAATAATGATGTGAATATGTGTTAATAACCCATTTGACTAATTTTGGGCATTTACAGAAAGTTGGTATTTTGTACTTTGTTCTGGGAAATTGCCAGGTATGTGCACACAATGAAGAATGGAATAAGAGAAACAGGCTTAATTATTCTAAGTAATTCTAAGGAACTTGTATCTTGCTCCAAACTTCAAAGGAAGCAATGGTCAGAATAACTGTATATCCACAAACCTGGAATGGTGCCGGTTAACAAATTCTTGAAATTCTGAATTTAAGAAAACACAACCTAAAATTATCAATTTCATAGCAGTCCCTGTCTTTCAGAATGGCAATAGGAGGAATTTCTTTCTTGATGATTTTAGAATCCAAAGGATAAGTTACCTTATTATTTTTTTCAAATTTGAGACGCTACCTTTCCAAGCACACAATAGCCCTCAAGGGTCAGTTGCGATGGTTCTCACTACACACCTCAGCAAGCCTGTCAACATGGCCAGAGACAGATGGGGCCAAGTTGCTCGGCCTGCGTGCTGATGCTATTGTTGAGTAACACAGAACTGCAGGAGCAATGCTTGCCAGAGCTCACACATCCACTACACGGCTTGTCAGTCCCACAAGAGCCCTAGTACAATTGCTTGTAGGCCTCACTGTAATTAGAACATGGGATTGGTATATTAAAAAAAGACTAGAAACAAAGTTGAAAAAAGGTTGGGTATTTCTCTGTGCATTTATTTAATCAATAACAGATTTCCTACAAGCAGCTGTTGTAGCACAGCTAAGAAGATGGCACACTGTGGCACAGGAACAAGACAATGCTATTTTAAACCACCAATCCTAATCTTGAAAGATCAGATTAGGATTTTCTGTAATAGTTTTAGTTTCCTCTGTCAAAGCTTAATGACAGAAATGCAAATTCTCTCCCCGTTTAAGATGTTCAGCCTGCTGAGGGGGGAAGCGGGGGGGAGGAGAGAAGGGGAGGGACAAAGAAAAGAAAAAGAACCTTTTATTGTCTTGATTGTCTTGCTGTAATTTGTACATAAGAACTTTCCTCCTCCACACACTTCCACAAATTGTTAGGTCTCCTATTTATTCTCACCTGATCCTTGGTCTTCTCTTCTCTTTCACGAATATAGCCAGCAACAATTCTTTCGGTTTCCTCACACAACCTTGGATATGTTGCCAACTGAAAAGCAAAATCAATAGAAATTTACACCTGCAGGGTGGCTTCAGTAAAATACAAACAGGGGAGCCTCTACCTTCCCTCTTTGGAAGAAAGCAATTGTTATAAATGCTTGTGCTAAAAATTAACCACAATACAAAGCAAGCTTCACTGGCTATTGTTGGCCATTTTCCAGAGAAACTAGAGAGACCTAAACCCTTGGATTGTTCCTGTACTTTTGCTCCATGGTCCTTGGACATGTGAACCACAATTTATCAGCCTTGGGATAAGGTTTCTCCACACCTCTGTTTTCTACTATGCCTAATTCCAGAGTGGTGCTTTAAATGATTTCCAAGTTTCTTGTTCTTTGAAAGCTCCACCTTGTGGCAACATCTTTACATCTCAGTAACAAAAAATGTAAACAGCAAAATACAACAGTACATTTGGCCAATAGCACTGGGAAAAAAAAATCTGCACAATTAAATCAAGTGACATATCTTCCAAACTTTTGATAAAAGTGAAAAAAAACCTGGAAACTCCACTCAAAATATTGCAGTGAATTGTCAAAAATATTGTCACCCTTTCCTGTTTTAAGAAAGAGCCCATTTACCTGCTCATGGGTAAAAAACCCCAAATAATAAAATGCATTTTTCAGAAAAATGCAAAGGGTTATAACAAGATATTTCTCAGTAACTTCAGCAGACCTGTGCCCACATCCCAGAACCACTCCTGTACTTGCTACTATTAAGGTACCCTGAACTCTGAGACAGTAGGAAAGACAGAGGGATAGAGACGGTTGTACAAATAAAAGGGAGACAAAAGTCTTCCCAGCTTTCCACTAACTTCATGATAGCTGGAGATCAGATGCTTTGTGGTTGTGCATGAATAAAGCACAGGAGGACTTATGGACTTTTTACATCCCAAGGAGCTGTGGTGATATTCAGTAAAATTTAAATACAGAAAGAACATTTTTCTCTCCTTAATAGATGTCCAAACACATCTGAGACCTTTGCTCTAGAAAAGCTTCACTGCTTCTTCCTCTTATTAGCACTGGAAAACAAAACTTTAAAGTACAATTTTTTTTGCTGATTTACACATTTGTGGAATTGCTGCCTATGTTCCATTTTCAGTACCAATGAAAACATCATTTTAAAGAGTAAACTGGGGGCAACTCTTGACTCAACAAAATCCCAATCATGAGGTTTGTGTGTGTGTATATATATATACACAAATCACAGGAATGAAAATGAACATTTCCAGCATTACATTATTTTAAGAGTTGTGCAGAAGATGTAATTAAAAATGTACATCAAGTGACTAGATCAAAAATCTCTTTTAATACTGCGAAATGCAAGGCAGGCTTTATATTATCTGCTATACCATTACATTTTACTTACTTTACCAGATCTATTTGCAAGTTACCTTTTTAGTGCACTTCTTGACAGTGTTTATTAACTCTTGCATGACCAGATCCACACTTTTTAAACAAGGTCCTTTCAGCTTAACTATCTGTTTTTTAACTATGGCTTCAAATGCCATATCTGGAGTAAACAAACCTGTTCTGTGGACATAAAAGAAAATGTAAGATAGTAATAAAAACATCATGCAAGGACGATTCTTGTATTAAATTGCTCTTATCTTCATTTTCAGAGATTTACACCTGAGTGATAACAATCCCTACACAAACAGGCTTCCACATAACTAAATTTGCTCCTTTCCCTAAAAAACAAAGTGTCATTGTGAGTACGGATATAGAACTAGAAATATCCCTTACTACCTGAAGATGATTGTGAGAAATCTGAGTACTGATATAATGCAGTAAAGCCTCTTGAACAGTGCATGAAGGGATGAATGACAGCTGCAGCCCTCCACGCACAATCACTTGCATAGCAAACCCAGAGGAATCACATAGCTGCACTTTTCATTCACAACAGGAAATGTGGTTCTTTTACTCAGAGTTCTATATGGAGAATTTCACAGTTGGTCACTGTGCGGTATATGAACTTATATAACAGATACTGCACAGAACCAGTTCTAATAGTACTTAAATAGTACTTACTTCTCTTTCAAACACTGCTTCCAAAAGTCTGTCTTGGCAGGTAAGTTATATAAAAAGGCAAACTATAAAAACATGCCCCAAACTATCAGTTCACTACCTTAAATTGCTCATCGAGACCTTTCCATCAATTAGGCCAGAAAAGTTCAAGTACTGCACCACAGCTACTAAAGTCAACCATTTGAGAATTTACTATGCAAGTAACAACAAGAATGTTTTCCAAAACACTAAGAGAATAAAGCTTGTAAGCAATGTTTTCAAAAGATATTACATGACTTTTCAGGAATGAAGGCTTAACAGAACTGCAGATGCTACCAGAAAAAAACCTGATTGATTTTCTTCGTAAAGTAATTTTTCCATTATTTCCAAGTAAATTAAACTTCCTGGGGCAAGCCAATTGTTTGGCCCAAAATAACTACCTGAAAAACAGAAGTATAAAGGAGTGAAAGAAAAAATAAGTGGCTGGGAACAGTGTGTTAGTAACATAGCCTAGCATCTGATAGCCAGGGTGTCCACAGGTTAAAAAGACCACAGCCTCTATCATGTGGCTGGGCTTGAAAACATGGGAGCACTTGCCTGATACCATGTATGTTCTTGATGGCATAACTTATTTCTCTCCGCAGTTCCTTCTCATTGAATTCCATCTAGAGAACAAGAGCATATGAGAACATATTAGAGGAACTTTTTAATAAACCTGGGAATATTATGTCTCCCAATATAATTGAAAGATGGTCAAGTTCAACTAGCAAAACATTAATTTCTAATTACACTAAACAAAGCATGAGTATTTTAAAACATTTCAACACTAAGGCTGCAGGCAGCTGTAAGGATTGTTGAAAATAATTCACCCTTCTATTCCAGATATACCAACAACTGAAAAGACTTTGCAGAGTTGACAGAGTAAGCAGAAGTTGACAGAGTAAGCCAGAAACTTGGATTTGGAAGATGCAGCATTAAGTTTTTAAGCCTGTTTTCCTAAGTGGTGCAACTTCTGTGATTATGGTCCGTTTATCCTCCCCTTCCCATTCTACTGTTTGTCAATCAATTTAAGAGAGCAGTGATGTCAGTTATGAAGTTATAAAGCTTTTCTTTAGCTTTTTTGAAAGCCAGCTAGCTGAAGAGAAGTTAGTGGTGTCACAAATGAAAAGGTCATTACCTAAGCCCAAATGTCATCTCTTCTGTTGGACTGCCATTTAAACCTTGTAACCAGCCACAATCCTGCCTGGTTCCTACCCAAATGAAAGTTAGGTAATGTCAAGACAGTTGAACATAAAACAGGTGGAAAGGAAGCTTAAGAAAAGCATAAAAGAATGGGGACCAGAGACACAGTAGAGTTCATGGTGAGGGGAAGATGAAGTCACTGCAGTGAAAGTAAAAAGCAAAGAATATGTAACACAAATTCACAGGAAGCTAGGTTTTGTTAGTTCACACCCCACTGGACCTCTGTTTATTCTGTTACCCAAAGGATGAGTAAGTAAGAAGAAATGTACCAAGAGGAGAAAAGTTATCTCAAAACACCAAATTTGCTTCTGCTCCACCTCCCACTATGAAAGTGTATGACTGAAAGCTGGCTTTTGTTTAATACATTGAATACAGGAAGTAGAAAACACAGAAAATTGCTGTTTTCCATACCTCTAATTTTAATAAGTACTAGCTGCTTGAACACAACAACTTAAAATTACCAGCTATAGTTGATTGCCGATGCCATCTAACTAGAATGAAGTTGTCATTTGTGATAATACAATAAAAAAGCATGGAAAATAGTAAGAACTGGGACTATAATTATATTCTAACTTAAATATCTCAGAATTCTTAGCATGTCTCAGTGCCCAAAACTAGAAATTAAGCCAAATGTCTCAATTATAACTTCATGTAATTTCTTTCACAGTTAAGAGCATTTTCTTCCAATCAGATCTTCTCTTGGTTTTACTACTGTAAGTATGAACATAAGAATACATAAATAAAACACAAAGCACACAAGCAAGATGGATAAATACCTTCACTAGTTCAAAAGGAAAACGTTCATGAAAAATACGATTGATTTTGGCACCTCCTGAAAGTTCTAGTGTGTCAACCTGATCTCCTGATCCCTCGATTCTTTTTTCAAAGTCTACTGAAAACTGTTGTACCATCCTAAATTTCAGAGAGGGAGAGAAAAAAAAACACAAACAACCATTTAAGCATGTCCATGACCAACTCTAACTTCAGTACCATGTAACTACTAGTGGCTATTAAAACACGTTGAGGAATTGACAAAAGTATAACAACAATTCATTCAGCCAAACTTCCATCCAAATCCATAAAATCCATACCTACACACACCCCTCCACTTATCCTGTCTTGCAGGGCATAGATCAGTGTATTATTTTCTTTCTTACAAAACGTTGTATTTAAAAAAAAAAATACTGTGTATTAAACTGCATATTAAAGTCAGCTACAAACACAGCTGGGTACCAGGCTACATTTGTGTTTTATCAATGATCACAAAATTGTAAATGCTACCATTATTTATTACGTAAATTTTTAAATTTTGTTTGTTTTTTAGGACAAGAAAAAGTGATAGCAGTCTTTTTAGTAGGATAAGCAAATGGAAGTCCTGATGTTTAAATTATAATACTTATTACTTTGAATAGAAAAGCACATCCATATTTAGATACTGCTGCAGAAGTTGCAGAGTTCAACAGGGCAGACCATCATAAGTAAAAAAACTCCAATCATAAGGCAAAAGAGAGTTTTTGCAGAGAGCTTACTTCTCCACAATGACCCTTTGATTTTCCTCTTTCTAAAAGATACAGTCCAAAAGCATGGTGTGAATCAAGCCACTAAACTGAAGAAGAGATTGCTAAGGAACTTACTTTCCCATGGCATAAAGCTAGCCCAAGAAGCAGCACTACCTTGACAATGTGGCAACTGCCAACATCACAAGCTCCAGTTTATATGGTTGCGCTTCTGCAGCTGGAGCATTTAGAAGAACACACTTAAGAATTCCTCCAGTTATGAAAGATTCATGGATAGCTCAATTTTTTAATTTTTTTTTTTTTAAGTATACACAGGTATTTGGTCATAAATTTAAAATGACAGATTCTGTACATAAACCTCAAATACCAATATGGTCAGGTTAACAGAATTAGAGAAAGAGTGTAAGTGTAGGGCCCCAGAATCAATTTTTGAAGAGGACTCCAGAAACTTAAGATCATCCTATGGCATGAGGTGAGGCATATTGGGTTTTTTTTTTTCTTACATGCCCTATGGAATTTATTCAAAGGAAAGGGTTCTAGTTATGTTACTTTCCACACCTCAAAAGATAAAGGGAAAGTGAGGAAAATTTTTACTGAGAAGTTAATTTCTCCTATAGCACCTACTTATAATGAAGGAATTAGAAAAAACTACACAGTGAAGTACCAAATAGGATGATTTAGATTGAAATGAGATTCAATTTTTTACTTTAGAACATGTTTCAATGGTAGAGCATGAGATACCAGCAACACCTAACAATTCTCAGCACTTCATCTATGTGCTTCTAGCAGTTAAGTCACCAAATCCACAGAGTGAAAAAACCCAAACACCTGTGTTGTACTGTCATGGAAGAATCAAAGGTGATGTCCCTCTGTTTTTGCAACGAAATCATCTGAAGTCACATCTTGAGGGTCAGACAAATCTTTTGGACACAGTTGTTACAAAAAACAAGGAATAAATCAGAGTCCTCAGCTGGCTCAAGAATGCTTCTCTAGTTCAGGTGACCATTTTTCTTTCTGAATTCCAGACTTCAATTAGAGAACGAATCCTGTCCAAAACTTACACATTTTCACAATCCAGTGCTATTACCTTCTATCCCAGAGAACTGAGAAGGCTGAAAACCTTTGAAATCAGTCACAGTAGAAACGTGACAACAGTCATATAAGAGAGAAGAGCTAGGTACATTTCACATCTCTCTATCTTTTTTTAGATGCTTTCTCTTCTAAGAGGTAAATTTGTATCACATATTAACATAGAAGTGGCTGCAGAGGGCTACGATTTAAAAAAAATACATAAAGAAAGAAAGAAAGAGAGAGAAAATGGCAGACCTTTCAAGTGAAAAGGTACACAATACTGAGTATCAAGAACCCCCGGGGAACAGATCAAGCAAGGAAGCTACACGAAGCAAAGCAGTGGGTGCTATAGCAGCTTCAATCTTAAATTTCAGCATTACCCTTTTTCTTTATTACTAAAACCACAATAAAGGGCTCTGACTCCAGTTCCACTTTATTCAAAGTCAGATGAACAGTCACCTTTGTGCCATCAATTTACAAAAGTGTTATCAAAGTCTCATCAGACAGACTTATTTTGTGGATGAGTCCCAAACTGAACAGTAACTTCAGCAGTGAAACGTTTTCTAGTTTGGAACTTAGAATAATAAAGTAGCTCCAGAAATTGTTGCCATTCCTCTGACAAACAACAACAGTATTCAATCCATGATGACTTCTTGAGCCCAAAAGCATCAACATCTGCCAGGTCAGTTTTAACACAAGCACAGGTGGCATATCACATCATCTATTTTGCTGCCACTTGTCAGATGTGTGCTAAGAGAGGCAAACTGCAAGAAAGAGGCTTTTACCCACCCCAATACAGTATCACTTGAATGTAAGAATGGCTGCACTACAGCAGAAAAAAAGCCGTATAATGACAGTCACCAACAGTAGGTGCCTAGGAGAACAGAGCAAGCACAAAGTAATGTGTCTCCAGGATACTCTGATACAATAAATTGCTGTTCATGGATTCCATACAGCAGGAATTTGTCCTTGTACTTACTAACCTTAAATGTCTTCTTTATTCCAAGAATTTGCCTAGCTGCTTTCTGAAAGCACACAAATTTTTAGCACCAGCTCCTGCAGCAAAGAGCTCTGTGGCTTAGATGCACATCAGATGAAGGGCTACAGTATATGATTAATTATGATCTTGCTTCTTCAAGTTCTTTTGGGTGGCCAAGTTTTTATATTGGAAAAAAAAAAAACATTTCCTATTCTCCTTTCAGACTCTTCATCTTACAGACTTCTAACACAATCTCCTTCCTTGCATGAGGTCATCTTTTTGGCAGGGTGAAGATTGTGTCTGTAAAATCAGAAGCAGTTTCTTACTTTTGATCATCTATGTTGCCCATCTTTGTAACTTTTCCTGTTTTGCTTTCTCTTTTTTCTAGGACTGCTAAAATTACTTTAGAAAAAATTCTCCTGAAAATTGTAGAATAAATAAAGTGTTTTGGAACACCAAGCACAGGATTCTTTGGAGTTCACATACAGAATCCTTAACCATATCCTAATTTTTAAATTTAAACCCATTAGAAGGCGAAAAAAGGGGAAAAGAAAAGGAAAAACAAACCTATACAAAATAGAAAAGCAGAAAAAAGATTAAACACTCACTGCAACAGGGCTTTCGTTTTTCTGGTTGGATCTTCTGGTCTGAAGTTTTTGTATACCTCTACTTCATGTTCTATAGAAAGCAACTGGCCCTGGAGTTTGCTTCTGAAGGCTGGTAGTGTATCCCGAATATGATTGGTAAGTTGCTAAAAAGCAAATAATTGTCCTTTTATACTGTTAATAAAGATAAAAGCAAGAACACAACCATTTCCTTCTGACTGCCAAGCATATCAGCCATGACCTATAGTTTACCAGCTATAGCTCCTATCAAACTAGCTATCATTAGCTAGTTTACCAGTATAGTTCCTTTCAGTCTTTGAGGCACTGGACTCTGTTAAAGAATAAAATCTCTTTTGCATACACATTATAAGTAAGCTTGAAAAATGCCTTTGTCCTCTCAGTCACTGAACAGTGTTATTACATACTCGTTTAGCCACACACAAAAAAGTTATACACATTACATAACTAGTTTGAATTGACTTCTCATCACTCAGCACTGGTGCCACCACTCGCATCTTGCTGGTTTTCCTATGAGTGTTTCCCAGTTCCCTATATACTTGTTCAGCATGATGACTCATTTACTTTACAGCCACAAGGCAATGTGGAACAAGGAAGAGATTCTGAGCATCCTCAGCCCAATGAGAACAGAGACAGAGGCAAGCATAGACATACAGAGTACCTACTTGGCATTCTCCCACCATTGAGAAAAATCACCTCCATGTGATTTCTGCTCCCTTAACAAGTGTACTAAAGGGAAAATTTTTTGCCCTCCTATTAATAATTATAGAACTTTATCTTTTTTTAACACTTGAATTTTCTCTAGAAAAGGTTCTACCATTCAAGACACTTCATTTTCATTTCTGAAAATATACCTAAAGTCCTGAAAAATAATTTGAAGGAGAGCATAAAAAGTCTCACCAGATCTGTGTTTAACTTACCTCACTTGCTTTTGCATATATATGTTGTAATGTCTTTGAACAGCACTGTCATTGTCTTAATTGTGCCATCATTTTCTCATGCATTGTACCCATTTCTTGATTAAAAGCAAAGTGGACTTCTTGCACTATGCTGCAAACTCTCTTCCCAGCCCCATAAGACAAGTTATAAATTAAGAATTTCGTATACCAAAACATGTAAACTCAAAATAAAATTTGTTCAACACAATGACGGGCACAAAATCAAAAGCTGCAGTTTCCCTGGAGCACCACCTTGTGGATGCAGAGAAATTGAAATACTACCTGAAAACACAAACATTAATACATCTCTAATATCTTATGGAAGAAATTTAAATATATCTTTCCATCTATACTATTCTACACACGGTAATAGCAACAGAAGACCACAGTTCATACTGAAATAAGTAAATTTACGAAACAGTTCACAAAAAAGTTAATAGTACATAAAGTAAATGCAAATAAGAACAGGTAAGAGAGTCCAAAGGTGTATGCAGCCTGTGCTCCAGTCTCAAAACTAAAACACATAGATTAAACTTTCCAAGTATAAAAAGAGGCAAAACATTCTCAACAGATAAAATTGCATGATACAAGCAATTTCTTCCATCCTGATGAAGACTTTAGTTCTGAGGCACAAATAAAGGGCATCAACATTCTTTTTGAGCAAGGCCAGAGCATGCCAGTCACCATTGATGTGACTGTCAAGTTACAGCTGCAAAGTCACCATAGCAAGAAATTTAGTAGTACAACCACTTTGTTTCCTACCTTAATCACTAACTTTACTGTTGCTTCCAGCTGCTGTCCAAAATGGACAAAGCTAGGCAGACCCAGTCTATTCCAGACCAAAAGGCTGTGATTTGACAGTGAACCAGAAAAAAACCTATCAAGTTTGACTTGTAGGAATGCCAAGAATACCAGTCAGCTGATAATGTAAGGGTTTAAAAAAAACAAAACCAAAACAAAACCAAACCATAGCATCACCAGCAATTTTAGAGAGGTGGGCATGACTTGGTCTTGTCTTCTTCAAAGTTGCTGAGATGTATCATCATTATGGTCACATGCTGTTCAAGCTAAGGGATGGCACTATGGAAAGAGTAATACCTAAAGACACAAAATGGTGAAGAGAATTATATACTCCTCCAAGTCTCCAGTAGGCAGTGTCTTCATTGAGACAGTAAACTACGGGTTTCTCCTCCAGGAAATTGGGAAACAGACCTCTATTTCCTGCTGAAGGAAGCTGTGATCTGATGTGGCTTAGCATGGACTCATACAAATAAACCAAAGGGCTACGCAGAAATAAAGGTAATGTGAACAAAGTGTTCCAATTACTGTATTTGTCGTTTATATCATTAGTATAGAATACACTATTTCTATTAAAAACTAGAATAAAGTGTAAATTTTGAGAATAGAGCACAGACTTACAACAGTGAAACCTCAGGATATATGATTTCTGAAAATGTCATGGGTTTTTGTTTCCCCTAGTTTCTAAATTTGAATTCTAAAAATCCCATTAAGCTAGAAGAAATGTGATAATTAAGGAATAGTATGCTATACTTCCAGGAAGGGAGACAAATCTTATTTTTATGTTTGTATTCAATATTAAAGAAAACCAAGGAGCGCAGAACTAACAGTAGAAGTCAGCTTCGTTTACTACATTATGAAGATTAAAAAGGTTAAAAGCAGGAGAGAATAACTGAGGTTCACTGAACAACATTCATTTTAATAAAGATTTTATATCAATCCAATCACTATAAAAGCTGCCTTTCTCCACAAAGGCTTCACATTTTACCTGGTTTAGAACTTTTTGGAGATATGGTGTTCCCATCCGATCTGCCATGTGCCTATATGCTGGGTGGGAAAGAAAGAATTTTCTTTCTGCTAGAAGAGCTGCCTTTATGTCCTTCTTCCCATCAATGTCTTTCTGGCTTCTGTTTACAACACCAATATAACCTAAAACAACACAAAGGCAGTGGGTAAGTAAGTGCAACTATTGCCTGAACTACTGAACTTGTATTAAGTAAAAGTAGACTGCCTCAGTTCAAATAAAACTTTCAATTTTAGCATTTCAGATACTGTTTACAAGTACTGTAATGACCTTAACAGTGTCTAAATTGTTCATCCTGTTTATGCATAACAGATACACTTCCTTGTAAATCACTTATTCAAAATTAAAAATATCTGAAACTTTGGGGTACACCAAAGAAACCATTTCAAAGATAGCAAAATAGCCCAAAACAAACAAACAAAAAACCAAGCAAAAAACCCAAAACGAAAATCAAAACACACACACGGGTATACATAAGTAAATTATGTATTAGCAAAATACAGAAATAAATTTCTTCTCTTTTACTCAACCAACACACTGCATGGAAGGAGATGGTGGTCTAGTCAATAAAATATAACAAGAATCAAAATTCTAATGTTGTTAACAACATGAGCAACTGCAGCAGTAACTGCCAGAACAATCACATGGAAAAATTCTGGAAGCGGTGAAAACTTGGTTTACAGTGAGATTACCAAAGCTGTGGTACTTCCTTCTGTCATGCAAAGAAAAAAGATTCCTTTGTTACAGGTGGCAGCAATCTGGCACAGAAGAGAAAATTGGCCAACAACTTGGGCTGACATTTGTTGCTTCCTCTGGAATATGCAGTTTATTTTCCACGTCCAGAAAAAAAAAATATTTTACTTGCAAGACATTTTTAGCACAGCTGCCTTTTATGTTTGCTGAATAGATAACAATAAAAGGTAGGAAGTCATAAAGTCCAGCACGACCTTTGATTCACTTCCAGGACTTCTAAATACCTCATTTATCCAGATCACCATCTGGATTGCAAAAAATATAGGCAACTGAACGTTCTCACCTCTACGAAGAGGGAGTAGTTTGTTTTCTAGAATTTCTCTTGCATCTGTTCCTTCATCCATCAGATCCAATTTTGTGATCACACCAATGGTCCTAAGGCCTTCCCAGCATTAACACAGGAAGAAAAAGACAGTGAAGAATCATGTATATTTAGGAAGAACAACTACATCTTACAATTATACAATAACAGACATGTGACATTCTCAAAGCTTGTATCACACAATACCAGATAAAACTGCAAGTTACAGTATGTCTGGAAAAGAAGGGATCATCACTGCCAGTGCTGAAATATGTTCATCAAATCTCTTTGACAAGATTTGGCATTGCTATGAGATGACTGTAAGAAGTTTATGACACAAGTATCCAGAAATCCCATCAGCACCACAGCCCATTTTGCTAGGTACTACAAAAATTTCTAAATAGGCATTGCCCCTCTTGCTTATAAGAGGTAGTGACAGAATTTTTAAAAGTATGTTTATAGCATTATTACCTGAATGATATTGAGCTAGCAATTCTGTATGAGAACATATATATATACCATCTATGTTATATATTATAAACTATATTTCACACAAGAGTTGGTCCATTACTTCCAATTATGTTCTTACACTGGAGAAAAAAAGCGCTTATGTTCAATCATGCTTACCTTGAGGGTCCACTTCCTTAGCTAACTTCAGTGCATCTGAGTTAGCCAGATCAGTGTTAGCTGGAGTCACAGCCAGTATCAGACAGTTTTCGCGAGAGATGAACTGCATTATCATGTCTCTGATCTGTTGCTCAATATCTGGAGGCTGATCCCCTACTGGCACTTTAGTTATTCCCGGCAAATCAATAAGAGTCAGGCTTAATACTATATGGAAAACAAAGGATCGTAAAACTGGTTAGCACGCCAGACATGTCTGAAGAGGTCTACACATCTACAGCTGCAGATAAATTTTAGTCACATAAACCCCCAAGTAATTACCTTTATAGGTATATAAATATTGTCAATGGTTCGAACAAAATGCCTGACAATCTGAAAAGTACTATTGTTTCCCTGATGGTCTTTCATCTCTGGATTTGTTAGCATTATTTAATATTTTAAACATTATAACTGGCATAGGAGAATGATATTTATACTGAAAATGAAAATCCTTGAAGGCTCTTCTAGGCTTCTTCTATATTATTTTTTTTAATACAGTTCTTCTCTGATTATGGTGTCTAATTAAGAGATTGCCAAAAAGTCAATAGCTAGCCTAATTTATATAGCAAAACTGTTGTTAAAAGGTTTTGGGGTTGGGGTTTTTTTTTGTGTTTGTTTGGTTTTGTTTGTTTGTGTTTTTTTTTTTACCCTATAACTTCTTAAGAACAGTAAGAAACAAGAAAAAATTTATCCATTATGAAAACCTGTTTTCTCTGGCACAATTTCCCCTGTACAAGCCACAGTGTAAAGGCCAACTATAAGCATCCTTGATTGTTCAGCCTGTACTGGGGTAACACAGAAAAATGTGATTTCTTTCTAGGAAGTATATTTGGGGTCTGGCTAATACAGATGACAGTTGCTGAACAATAAGACTGATCCTAATAAAACAACATAAGAGCATTAGGTAGGAAAATTTCACTTTCTCCTAGAGTCAGCACGTTCAAAAAACAAGCTTTGAGGCAGGGCATTATTCAGCTCCTCTCCAGTTGGCCATGCCATATCTGTAGAGCAGATAAGGGCTCAGAGGTGTATGTTTAGAGCCAAGGCTGCTCATGGTATATCAAAGGGAGGTTCATCATCTCTTTAATTACCTCTCCTCTTATTTTAATCTTTCTGTCCTTTGATTCACAATGAAGACATCAGATGAGGTGGCTAGAAAAATAAAGTGTTTCAACCACTTTTCTCCTGTATCCAAGACAGATTCAATGCAAAACATTTTCTCTAGATTGCCTTCATTAAATTGAGCAGATGGCAACCAGAGAACTAGCTTTGATCTATACTGGGGGTCTACAATCTACCACAGAAAGCAGCTTCAAACACCATTATTGTTTAAACTTATTTTTAGTGACAGTGAACAATAAACATCCAATAGGGCAAGAAGAAATAATGGTTTTCTAGATCACTCATCAGGGAATCCATCTGGAGGGTGGCAAAAAGAAGTTTGCCTTATTAGTAAGCTACTAACTAAAGGTATATGCACAAGAACATTAAATGGGACAGAGGGTGCATGTTCTGCCCAGCTCTAGTGGCAACAACTCTCCACAGTACAGAGTTGGAGAGCTCTGTTTCATAACACAGGAGAAGTTTAGGATTCGTCCAGATATATGTCCACTTTTGGTTCAACCTAATCTCAGAAGTTTTTTCATCCCAGAAGACTTCTAATGGAGCAATGACAACGCATACAAAAGGAGACAGATAGACAGAGAGAGCTAGAAAATACATTACACAACAGAGATATAAAGTAGAATGATTTTACCTACCATGTGGAGAGTATATTCTTAAATTAATAGGAATAGAAGAAATGCCTTTGTTCACTCCTGTTATTCTATCTGTTTCTAATTCAATTTCCTGACGAACTTCATCAAAATCAGTAAATTTCCTCCCTTTGCAGTGCAGAAATTCAGCATACTCTGTGAAAAATACCAATAGCAACTCTGTATGTCACAGGCTTAAACACTTGGGGCACTTACTTTTAAGGCCCTAGTATTCTTCAGATGTGTAAGCACAAAAGGATATCATCATGGATATCAGGAAAGCATTATATATGAGCACATGCTAGAGATGAAAAACAGCTTACAAGAAGACAGGGTTAGTTCAAAAGTCAAGTTGACTGTATATGATTTACTGCTTTTATCTCTAGCATGTCATCTGCTGGAACAACCTTGAAAGATTCAAATAGATAGTGTTTACATTAATAGCATAAGAAGCAGATTGTGAATCACATTCTGAGTCTTTATCTGATTACCTCTGCCTGTAATAAATAACTAAATTGAAAAATAGTAGTTCAGTGTCTGTATCATGAAAGATTTTTAGCATTTGTTTTCAAAATCTGACAGTCCATGTTACACACAATTTTAAGAAAGGAGTTCTGTACATTTTTGCAAGTTCATGAAAATAAGATCACTTTAAAACACTGTAACATTTTTAAAACACAATTTCCTCATTTCCTAAAGACTTCCTGTAGCCTAAATCCAAACTATGTTCGAGAAGTTTGTAAAAGCTTTTATAGATATAACTACGATTTTGCTGAAGTGGAAGAATACAATGAATTCCTAAGTTTTCAGTATCGTACAACTTGCCTTCTTACCTTAAAAAGGCATCAACCAGGAATCAGGGATATCTATCAGGGATAGATACAGTCTAATTTGTCAGACTCAAACTTGACACTAGGTCCCTGTTTCCACTCTTGAATCCAAATACTGATACTAATTATTGTATCCTTCTGAATTTTCTGCCCTAGAGGTGCATAACCAAAACCACACCTCAGAATTTTAAAACCTGACTTTCTTCCTTCAAACAGGGCAAAACAGAATACAAAAGTTTGCCTAACGTAGCAAGGCTGCAATCAGAAATAATGACATAAATTGTAATCACAGATAAAAGCTCACATCCTGTCCCCACAAGATTTAAGGAGTAGGACTGGAGAAAAGTTGGACAGAGTTGTCCAACTTTTCATTTCATGTATATTCATTTCATCCCACAATTAAGGCCTGATCTCAAAGTTTCATTTTGATGTTTCTTCCCTAGAAAACATTTCATGGTAAAAAGCCCTCAAACATCAGGGTAAAGATCTTGCTTGGTACTAAAGGAAAGAACAGCAGCTCAGGAGATCTGATCTGAGAATACAGATTAATAGAGAGCTTTATGTATCAGTACTGAAGTCTGTTTCAGAAAAGTTACTTTCTTACTATTGTTGACAGAGCTCTTTAAAAACAACAACAACAAAAAAAAAAAAACAAACAAAAAAAAACCCACCAAAACAACAAAAGTGAAAACCATACATGAAATTGTAACAACAGTTAAATCAAATTAAATCTAACAAAGGAGAGGACAGGAAAAAAACACCAACCTTTCTGCACTACAATACCATAATCCCTCCAGACTCAAAAAGCCAGGAACAGGGAAACCCACCCTTGTTAAGACAAAAATAATGCATCTTTTATTTTAAAAATAAGGGATCACCTAACAAAACCCTTCGTCTTACTTTTGACAACTTAAGAATTCCAGAATATCTTATATTCCTTTTTAGCTCTAGCAACAAAATGACAACAAACAGGGGGGATGTGTATGCTTCATTGGCAACTGTTTATTAAAAAAAAAAGAAAAAAAACCACACACCAATGAATATTCAATTATTTTAAAGTAAAATCTGTAAATATTTGTAAAATCTGTAACCTCAAAATTGGAAAATAGTTGCCTACTGAAAAAAGAGTTGACAAGTGGTTCTTATTATGTACCAGTTCTTTATGCACTGCTCCTGGTACAAAATAACATGTATTCTTCTCAGTTACATTTTTTTCAGTGGTTCATCAGATTTTCTCAGAAAAATATTTCAAAATTCAATAATTAATACTTGTTGCCTGGATGTAATCAGTTGACTGACTCAGATGATAGTCAAGGAAGCTTTCTGCATTGTTCCACTTACTATTCAGTAAGAGTATTTGAAATGGCTTTGAGGTAATTCAAATAAAAATGTTTACTGTTTTTTAACTATATTAATTTATTAATATTTTATTAATATTTATCAATAGCTCATTCTTCCCAGTGACATCTGGGTCCCACCAGTTATGAAGGAATAGACTTTACAACAGTTCATAACCTGTTGGTGCCACACACAGGCTACAGGATAAAAATTCAAATGAACAAGCAGCGATTTGTTTTGCTTGTTTCAGCCCTTGTCCTGTCCTTGGCAATGATGCCTTAAGCGACGTTGGATAAGCACACGCTTTAATGCAATCTACCGTTTTCAGCTTCCATATACAGAAGAGTACTAGAAAAATATTTTATTTATATTTTTGTGTGAATGGACATGAAGTCAGACAACAAAAACTGATTGTGCCTAATGCCTATTTTTGAGACTTATATTTTCTGTATAAAACTGAAGTTATATTAAGAGAAATAACAGATAGATAAAAACATTGTCTTGGTATGTAGAATACTTTCCCCCCTCCTCAGAGTCATTCAAAGCACCTTGCATAACACAGAATGAAAAAGCTACCAGAGCATAGTTCTCTTTAGTGCCTTCAACCACAAGTGTCATTATAAATGATTATTTCTCTCTTCAATTTTGATTAAATTAGACAAATCATACAAACCAGTATTATGGAATGAGCATTTTTAAAATTATTCTAATTTTTCCTGTTATTTCTCATTATACATTTATGATTTAATCTAGCTCAATGTTACATTGTTATTAATGATAAATCTCCAGTGTTGTTTTCATACCATTTAAATTACATACACACTTGAGATCTTCCATAAACCTGCCTCTAAGTTAAAGAAAGCCAAGTTATGTATGCCACATGATGAGACAGGGAACAGCCATTAGAAATACATGAGACAACTTAAAAAACCTTGCTGAATCCAAGACAAAAAACACCTACCACACCTTTATTTACCAGCTTGCTACCCTGCAATAAAAAAAAAAAATTAGACTGATATGATGGTATTCTTACCACTTGATGAATTTGTGTTGGCTGCTATTCATCTCAAGTACCTTTCAGATTGTTAGTTAATAATTAATTACAGATTTCTTTTTCCTAAAAGTGAACTTTGATTTTTCTGTCACTTTTCTTTATTATCTTTTTGAAGATGGGAAAATACAGAAAAATATTCCAGTCTTTCAACGAGAGGATTCCATCTTTCCTGATGTCACTGAGCATCAACTTGGGATCAAGGAAACAAAACCTTCCAGGCAAAATCACTTGTAAAATCAAGTATTTGTGGGCATGATTCATTAGTCACAATGTGAGCTGAAGCCCATATCCCATAGGGAGCTGACGGGAGAACTGGCTGAGCCTTCACATCCATACTGCCAGATCTCAGCAGTCACTGCTGATCAACTCAGGTTACTCCAGGCACTGTTGGCAGTACACACACACAGACAGCAGCAAGGAAGATTTGCAGTTGCAAAAAATTTGCAGTCTCCACAACCTTACACTAATATCTTAAATTCAGCTGTCAGACTAGCAGCACTATCCTTCTTCCAGCGCATCAGTCATATTGGGGTGATGAGTCTTTCCTGGTCTCAGGAAAGGGTCAGCAGTACCTACAACCTCTTCCCCATGGTGATGTCACATTTTAGCTTTTGGGGTACGCACGTCCCAGATCTTTACTGCTACAGCATCCCTGCTTATCATCTGAATAAGTGGTTGTCAGAGGGTGGGATACAGAAAATGGCAGCCACTGTCTTCCTTTCCTCTCTGCAAAGTATCCAGTCCCTCCCCTACTACTGGTACTGTGCACCTTAATAGTTTTTGTCTTTGAAGACCACCAAGTGTTTCCCTGCTGATGAAGTCTGTTTATTTCAGCTAACACAAATGATCTTCTAATCTAAATTATTTTTATATAGCTTTCATTTTCTGTAAGAGGATTGGTTTTGCCACCAGATGGCAATAAAAGATGGGTATGCTTGAGGAGCAGTCTCACAACAAAAGATACTTGCATTGAAGCACAGCAACTTCAATAGAAGAAAGCATGTGCAAGACTTCAGGAAAAAAAAAAATAATCAGAATGTCTTTTGAACCTTATGGTGATTTACTTTACTTTTTTTCCACATCTATTTCCAGTGCAGTAATTTATTGGATACAGGCCACATTTACAATTTCATTTAAAAAGCAGTTAGGCAGTCCCTAAAAAGACCCACAGTAGGATAGTCAAGAACAAGTCAGAATCCTTCAGAGTACTGCAAATTGTTTTTAACATCCATATTTGACTTATTCTATGCTACCAGCTATTTCTCACATTATCAAATTTGGACAGAAGTAGTCACAACTACTACAGACTGTCTTGTCAGTTGCAATATTTAATTAAAACCTTTGTCTTCACCTCCAAGATTTCAGTGAAGTGCAGTATCTGCATGGATGTGGAAGTGCAAATGGTGTAAAGCCATTTAGGAATTGTACTGTCCCCACAAAAAAATGTTAGTGATTAAAGGAAGGCAACAGATCACTAGAAAATAGTTTTATACTAACTACACAGAACTTTTTAGAAAAGAGGAAGTAAACAAAATTGTAAAAAAAATACATTTCATAAAACAAATTTCTTCATATTTAATTGTTTTGCGTTACCTCTTGCATACTTGCATTTTTAAAGCACATAAAGAGACCAGCTCTTTTTCCAGATGTGTCAGATCTTTCAGATGTTGGAGGTCCCCTGATAACTCCTCACTATCAAATCCTGCTGAATCCTTCCATGACATGTCCAACTCTAATAATAAGCAGTCCAAGTCCAAGTTTCCTCTTACTTGGGTGTGCATAAATGTCTCAGCTGTAAATCTTATCCCTTAGTGCAATGACTCAAAGTTAAATGAAGATTTAACCTCTTCCATCAATCAAATTCAAATTCCAAAAAGATTCTCATCCAGTTCCAAAATGTTGCTAAAATACCTTGCTGTTATCTCTGCATGCCTATATGTATATATAGTACCCCATTCCCTTCTAAGGAATACTATAAGTTTAAGAATATTTACTTTTAAAAGAGTCAAGAAAGGTCCTAGGACTAGAGATCAGTTAAGCTTGTTACAGCAGTAAGAACCCAAATACAGTCCTCTAATAAATTTCTATACCATTTTAGATAATTACAGACTTGATAGAAATCAGTCCAGCATCTGCTTCCTGTAAAAGAACACTGTGCTTCTCTAAGCAGTTTTCTTTATTTTCTCTTTTTAAAATTAGTCCAGAAACATAAAGGTGGCTTAAAAGATAAAGTTATTTGGAATTTCACCACCAAAAACAACAATTAGGGAACAAAGTTTAAAGAAAGTAACAAAATAATTAAAGACTACATTTTCAAAGATCTTGGCAACTAATCACAAACAATAAATACACAGCATTTCCCACCGGGAGAAAGAAATACGTCTTGACATCCAGGA
Source organism: Scolopax mira (assembly GCA_004320125.1). NCBI lineage: Eukaryota > Metazoa > Chordata > Aves > Charadriiformes > Scolopacidae > Scolopax > Scolopax mira. The sequence continues at coordinate 200,813 of BJBW01008396.1, forward strand.
AACACAAAATTAGGCTGAATCTCAGTTCTCCAGAATGCCTAAAGTTTTTGTTGTGTTATTTAAGCTATAAAGAAGAACTACTTTTCAGCAGAGAAGATACCTATACAAAACCTAGAGGCCTATCTAAAGCTAGTAATACTATGTGAACATATTAATTGGGAAAGTACCAGAAAGAGATAAAAGCTCTTTCATTGCCCCCTTAACCAGGGGACAACGACGATGTTAAAAAATAGGACAATACAGACCAGCTGGGTTAAGTTTAGGGTAGACACCTAGGAATAAGTATTAAACCACTTGATGTTAGAGTGTAAGGATTTACGTACTAATTAATAGATCCCCACAATTTACTCATTTTGTTAGGAATGCCAGCACAGAGCTTGATTCTTTCCTTTCTTCTGCTCTGCTGGGAAAATTACATGAAGGTTCTCCATAGCCAGGCCTTATTCATGCATTTCTGCATGCTCTGTCAGAGATCTAAAGCCAGATATGCAGAAATGGCAAGTGTTCATATCTCCAACTAAAACAAACTTGATCTTTTATTATATATATATCATCATAAGCACAGCACACTCTTGAAAATCCTAAAGTTTTTCAGCTGGGCATACAGAAAGACTGGATTCCACAGATTTTTTCCTTTCTCTTCCACAGTATAAATGCTATGGAAAATTTCATAGAGGCATTGAAAATATGACTGTGCAAAATGCACATAAAAACTTAAGTTACACCTCACACATAGGGATGGACTAAAGTTCTACAGGAAGCTTCAATTTTGTTTCTTCCCTTATTTCATCATATTTCATAATTTAAAGAGCACTTTTTATTTTTAATGCCATTTTGGATATTATTTCATTTCTTTTTACAATTTTAAGTGGAAGGTCAATAGTAAACCAGTGAATTTTGTTGCTTACATTGGTTTAGAAGCAGCAACAGCAGCAAAAAAAAAACCCAAATGATGGAAAATTGTAGCTACTCTTACATATACTAGGGAACTGAGATACATAACAGCAGATTAAATGCCCCTTGGAAGAGTACAAAGTGGTGAATTCTGATCGACAATCTCAATACGTCATAAAGCTCAGTTTATACACATACTCTATTCTTATTTTTGACCTGGCAAATACACAGAAGCCTTCTTCTCCCCCAGTCTACCTTCTGCTCTACTTAGTGCAGTGAGCCCAACCAAAAAAGACAAGTCACGAAAACAAGCTGTGTGGAATAAAATCTGTGTGCACTGAAGCAAGAGTTAAAGGTAGAAGTATAGCAGTTTTGGGGTGTTAACTAATACAACTGTAAAGCTCATCAAGAAATGAATAAATCAAAACTAATTTCTAAAACACTGCGTATGTAATAATATCTCTCCATTGCTTCAAATTTATCTTGGATTAAATTTACTATGTGCTCTAGGAACAGATAGAACAATGAGATTAAATGTTCTGAGTATGCAGTTTTGAAGCAGCAGGCCTTTATCCCAGACAGCCTAATTGCAATTTTCTTCACACTGCTTAAATTTTCCTAGAATTTTTTTAATTTCTTCCTGATGAAGTCCATTAGCACTTTGTCCCAGCATTGAACTAAAAAATGAAAGAGGTTACCTGTTTTGGCAGTGATGAGTTGCAGGACCAATGGTCGTCTTGTTACAATTCCAGAACCTCGTGGAAGAAAATCCCTAGAAACATTTAAAAAAAAAGATAGTTACTACCCAGAAAACACTGTCCAGTTACCTAAGTTGTTGGACTAATTTGGAACCCCCTCTATACCTTTAGCTGCAATAAACATAGAAAGTTGGTGGGGAAGATTTACATAAAACGCTATTATAAAGTAGGACTGTTAATTTTGGTTCAAGATAGCAGTAGGTAACTAGGCAAATATCTATATAATCTATAAAATTATAAAATCTATAAAATTAAAAATTGTCTTGGGGCATTACCAATTCTCTTTCTTCATGGCCATCATACATAACATCTGAAAATTCACCTTGCATAGTAAGGATACCTGAAGCCATGCCCAAATTTATTGGGCTCTCTGAAATAAATATGTTCTCACTGTATACTTAATTTGAAGACAATATGGACATATAAACACTGTCACACACGACACCAAAGCTCTGGTCAAACTAAACTGCCAGCAGTCCGTGCTTACTCTTTCAGATTCTTGACTTCTGCCCACATAATTTTTACAGCAACACATCCATACAGAAGTTTTTGAGTGAAAGCTGAACACTAGAAATACTATGACAGTAAGAGGGGGGGGGTCCTTGGACCACAAAGCAAGTAATGATATAACATAGTTGTGTTTGTTTCGTTAAGTATTCCCATGATTTTTTCCATGCCCCCAAAGACAAGGAGGCTCCCTATGCAACTGAAACTCTAGAAAAACTTTGAATCGTTAGTTGCAAAACCAATGATCAGAAACCCAAAGCAAAATAAGAGAGGTTTTTTTCTCCAAGATCTTCCCCAGTTTGAGATGGGGTTCTGTGAAGGTGAACAGCTTTGAAGAGTGCTCCATTCCAATAAGCATCTTCAGAGGAATAAAATTCAGAGGTAAACATACAGTTTCACAATCAGCTGAAATTGATCAAAATCCCCTCCTTTTCCCTGCCTTAGCAGGGATGCTGAATCACCCTCTTGCTTGCCTTAGCAGCATTGCTAACTCACCTCTCCGGCTCAGGTGGAAAGCAATGCAGCAAATGCTTAGGGCATGAATTTTCAGGCAAATTGCAGAGCTTATCTGGGTGACCATGTTCTCACACGTGCTAGTGCCAGTACAAAGGGTGAGGAAGGAATGTGCAGCCTGTTTGGCAGGGGTGAGGAAAAGGACAGAAGAGTCAAAGGAAGAGGATACAGCCCTGTCAGCCCTTTAGACAGAACTGCTTAGATAGGTTTGCTCAAGGCACTTGAGAAACCAGATCTTACCTATAATAATTGTGTATCTTCATACTG